>JANDJZ010000128.1:0-109523 GCA_027943245.1 Acanthamoeba sp. SK_2022b | reverse complement strand
GTAATTGGTTCTGCCCATAGCATACCAACACAGTCATCATCATCATCATCATCATCTTCTGGTTCCTCCTCCTCCTCCTCCTCCTTAAGATGTCTGCTTGTTGTTGCTGTTCTTCTTCTTCAGAGGGTTCACCTGTGAGGTCAATGACTTCAACAACAGCAGCAGCTTCTTTGTCTTCTTTGGCTGCAGCAGCCACCAGAGGTGTCACACCAGCACCAGAGAGCGCAGTGTCCACCTCTGCCTAGACTGGCGCACTGCCCATGGGGTCTTCCTGAGCTGCCTGCTTGCAACTACTACTACTACCACCATGAGCATTGAAGACCTGGAGCAGGACTATGTCGACTTTTTCAAGAGTGTGCTTGGAGACAAGCAATATGAGAGTCTGGCCCAGATGAACTACAGCCAGCTCACAGAGGAGCTCAACTGGGTGCACCAACAGCTGGCACCCTCCACTGAACTTGAGAAGAAGCAGGTGGCTTCATTCAAGTGCAAGATACGCAAGGAGTGGAGACAGCTATAAGCGCCAGACCTTGACCAAAGGGTCCTGCCATGTGGGTGTGGCACAAGGCCTTTTGCCCTTCTCCCTTGGTGGGCTACCAGTGCAGACAAAGGACAGATTTGAGGACAGCCGATTCTTGGTCCCCTTGCCCTTCAAGATCTAAATCACTCTCTAACCCCTCCCACACATACACACACATCCTTGACCATTTTTTTTGGCTAACATAAAAGAAGGAGATGTCCATGATTGTGACTCCTGAAAACGTCATCAGTGCTGCCCTCCATGGCAGGGCTGCAATGCTCACCTACAACTACCTCACCAATGGCGCCGATGGGCTGTTCTCCACCCAAGGCTTGACCATGTTTGCTGCGGTTGGCATGGTGTCCAGCGTGCCAGCTCCAATTCAATGTCCAACACCAGCTGCGCATTGCTGGTTATGGCAGAGCCATTGATGTGGGTCTGGGTGATGTAGACATCCTGCAGCAATATGCCATTGCTGTCCTTCCAAGTATTCAGTAGCTGGTGGATGGGGAAGCCTGATGGATTGACAGGCATGATGGTGCTGTGGCTGGTGGTGTTGGGCTTGCCAATTTCATTGGGCTCAAAGCCAGTCTGACATGAGGGAAACAGTGGATGATGGCCAACACCTGTGATGTGGATGCAGCGGAGCACTTGTCCCTGATTCTGCCCATAGGCACCCACAAGTACTGCACGTATGACATGCTTGTACTTGTGTGGCAACTGGATGTGCACCTGCTCAGAGGCTCCTGTGCTGTCACACAGAATGGCCAGGGACACTGTGACTTTGTGTGAGTCTGGGCGCTGAATCTGTACATCATGGCCCCACTCACGGCTGTAGCTGAGCCCAGTTGGTCCATCATATCTTGTCAGTGACATCTTTTGTATGTGTATATGGGGGGGGTGTTATCTAAGGACCTGTTTAGAAACAACACCACCAGTATGAACACTGCACGCTTGCATTCAACCCCACAGGCCCACAGGGCGCCCACCACTGCCCAGGCGCCCGTCTTTACTGTCGATGTCCAACCCCATGGGAGCAGCATTGTTGGAAACCATATCCCAGCCTCCACAGTGATGCGTCAACTGCAGCATGTCCCACCTGCCAGCTGCCACCACGGCCACATGATGCACTGCCCGAGCACCACCACTATCCCTACCAACAGCTGCAGGACAACTATACGCGTCCCGAAGAGCTGCTGCCAGCAGGCAACCATGGTCCTGGCATACCAGGAGGCAGAAGGAAACCTAAACCTGCTGCAATAGTCATCCTGGCCCTAGCAGCTGCAGCCCTTGTCTACGCCCTAATCATATCACCACCCCAATAATAATAATAATAATAATAATGCCATCAAAGAAGAAGCTGCAGCCTGCTGAATCTGTGAAAGCCAACAGCAACAAGAAGCAGCAGCAGCAGCAGCAGCAGAAGCAACAAGAATCAACACAGAAGAGGAAGCCACCTGTAACAACAAGAACAATTGGCCGTGATCACAGAGGCCAGTTCATGAGTTGCTCTGGGGCTGAGGTCACTGGTGAACTGACTTCTTCCACACAGTAAAAAAAAAGAAAATCAATGGCAGTCTATCTATTTGATCAGCACAATAAACACCAACACCACCAACAGGCCACCACCCACAGGGAGCATCAGGGGCTGCCAAGTCGATGGGTCAGTCAGCTTCACAGAAGAAAAGTCGAAGCTGAATAATGAAGGGACGCTGCTGCCACTAGCTGTTGCTGCTGCTGATGGCTTGGATGTGGTGGTTATCTTGCTCAGTGCTTAGATATCAATTTGAGTCCAAGCAGTACCAACACAACAATACCACCCACGCTGCCCCAGAGCCACCAATCAATCAGGCCATCATTGGGAGAGGTGGTGGTGGTTGTAGTATTGGAATAATTGAAGACCTTGTTGTTTTTGTCCTTTGTCCAATGGTGTGGAGTGAGTGCTCCCAAGTCGGGGTCCACAGGCGTGTTGCTCCAGGGCTTGGTTGCATTTGGGTTGTGAATATAATCGTATTGGCCATGGTCACCAGTGAACACCACCAATGCGCCCTGGGCACCATTCTTCTTCCATTTGTTGTAGAGATCTCGGTTGAGCGCCTCATCAACCCCATAAAAGTTCTTGAGCTTTCCAATAACATCATCAAACCAGCCCATCTTCTCTCTTTGTGTATGTATGTATTTCTTGTGCTCACTTTAGGTTTTAAATTGGCAAGATGTTTCGTCCCACCAGAGAAGAAACGGCACTTGAGCAATTTGCCAAATGATATCTCTTCATCTTTTACTAATATTCATTTTTTTTCTTCCTATCATCTATCTCCCAAGTCTTATTTGGGCTGGTCATTAAGTCTTAGAACAATTATCACTTTGTGGCCTTGACATTTAGAGAAAAATCTGGAAAATTATGCTTTTCAACATGCAACTGCCAGGCAAGATCTAGTCACACCCACAACTATCAAAATCAAACAAAGTGGATTAAATCAGCCAGCACCAGCAAGGGTTTGCCAAGTCAAAAGCCACCTATGCACACTGGCAGAGCCTGTTTGCACACTGGGTAAAAAGGAATCATGAGCATGAGCATGAAGATTGGCTGAATGATGATGCAAGGCTGTAGCAATTCATTGTGCACCTTGAGAAGAAGGTGGGGACCAGCAAGAAGCATACCTACTTGCCTAGCTCAATCCAGGTTGCTGTAGCTGCCCTCAACACCCAAACAACCCTCCTTGGCTGGCCAGCTTCTATGCCCATGATGCATTCCCACTGGTGAACTTAGCTGTGAAGAGGCTGAAGAAGGCAAACCAGGCTCATAAGGTTGCCAATGAAGAAGCCAAGCCAGGCAAGTTCACTGATGATGAGATTGACATGGCTCAGAATTCCATGCACTGCCATACACCAGCAATGGAGTCCAGTGCAAGCTCTACATCCTCCTGTGTTACCTAAACCATCACTCCACCAAGGTGATCTACAAGAAGGTAAGTGACTTCAGGGTTAGACTTCACCATTGAGAAGGACAGCAAATGGGGTACCAATGAGAAGCCCTTGACAATAAAGTGCAAGCCCAATCCAAATGCACATGTGCAGCTCCAGGCAAGAGTGGGGGGAGGTAAGTCTTATTTAACTAAAGATGTATTAGACATTAAGGAGAGCATGAAGGCTACAGTACCAGCTACAGCCACACCAACCAGCACATTGACCAGCACATTGACCAGTGTCATGGCATCAACAGAATCCACCATGTGCACCAGCATGATCTCCATCAACAACTCACAAAATTGTGTTTTTCACATGTATGTCAATCAGAAATGACAAGGAAATAAATTTCCATAAATACTGCCTAACCTGCCTTGCTGTTCCACCCTAGGGGGTATTAGCTTTGGTTCAAGTCCAGTATTCTACCAATAATATGAAAGCTTTGAAAATGTATCATTAGAGATGCATTCTTTCCTGCTCTATCCCTTGATGGTGGGCGCCAACGCCCAAGAATGCCAAACAGGAGGGTAGAAACTCCTGTTACCTCCAGTAATAGACAAAAAAAATTTTCATTGGCCCACCTTAATTGCCAATTTAGACGATGAAATTTGGCACTTAGCCTGTCGGGGCACTGTCACTGTGCCTTACAATCTTTCACACCACCAAATGGCAAGGACCAGCGTTCTTGTCTTGATTGTGGTGTTGGCAGCGGCGCTGGCACTTGCGAGTGCATCTGAAGCGGGAATACGAGGATTTGTGGCCGGTAAGCGCCCTATCAGCGGACGCACGCACTGGCGCCCCCTCACAACTGCCGAAATCAGAGAACGTCTCATCAACAAGCAAGGCGCTGCTGATGAGGAGCAGCCCTTGATCAAGGCCTATGTTGCGCTGAAAGAGAACGCTGCCGGTCTTCAGACTGTTCAAGAATCTGTGGAAGCTGCCTCTGATCCCGCGCGCCCTGAGCACTACGGTCGTCATATGGAGTGGGAAGAGCTCAACACGCTCGTGGCTCCTCGTGAAGAGGACGTGGTCCAGGTCATCGAGTGGCTTCAAAGTGCCGGCGTGGAGCATTGGGAGGTCATGGCCTCTCGCTCCTGGGTGCGCATCGCCGCCACGGCCGACGCCCTCAATGCGCTGGTCAACTGCCGCGTCAGGGCCTATACGCCCCGCAAGGATTCGAAGCTCAAGACCGAGCGCATCGTCATCCACAGGTGCGAGGAGGACGTCTACGAGATCCCTCGCCACCTTGACCACATTATCGACTTTGTTACGCCTATTGTTGGTACTCTTTGTTGAACTTAGCGCATCAGGGCCCTGATGCAAAGCTGACACGACAGCCAGCTCTAAGATCATCTCTCCTTAGGCTTCCCCAGGCCCAGCGGTAAGAAGGCCCAGTACAAGGCCCACCTCAGCAGCGCTCCGCTGGATCAGCCCAACGTGACGCCAACCCTGCTGCGCAAGATTTATAACATCACCACGCCGCTAGTGAGCCAGGGTGTCAACAACACCCAGGCCGTGTTTGAGACCGAGGGTACACGTGCACGCACGCACGCACACACACACACACACACACACACACACACACACACACACACACACCACACAGTACTGGCGTGGTCGACCTCACATATATGTGCACACCCACAACAACTGACACTACGCGTGCACTAGACTCCTACTCGAACGCCGACTTGCAGGCCTTCTTCCAGGAGTACGTCCCGCAGCTGGCCGGCCAGAGGGTCAAGAGAGCGCTCGGCAACCTGCCCAACGATCCAACCAATCCCGACACCGAGGCCTCGCTCGACATCCAGTACATTATGGCCATTGGCGCCTTTGCTCCCTCCTACTCCTACAACTACAAGTACGTGCCTTGAACTCGCCACAAGCTGCTCGAGCGCTTGCTTGGAGCACCATAAATGCGTATCTTGAGAGCTCACCGATGACGCACGTTGCTTTCGACTCAGTGATGAGAGTGGTGATGAGATCAAGGTGTTTTTCGACTGGGTCAACGACCTCGCCAACGACCCCAAGCCTCCGCTGGTCCACTCTGTGTATCTCCTCCGCCGTCACCGCCGCTTTTTGGCTGAAACTGACGGCTCCTGTTCGTGCTGTTGACCGTCCCTCCCCCCCCGGTACAGCTCGTATGGTGAGTACGGTGGCGACTACCCCATCGATGAAGTCATGCGGTACGCCCAAGACTCGCTCTTTGCTGCTCTCACTTGTGTGCTCCGCGAGGTTGCCTCGCCTAGCCTCACTCGCGATCGCATTCAGAGTGTCGAACGAGTGGCTGAAGATGGGCGCGCGCGGCCTCACCATTCTCGTGGCCTCTGGCGACGACGGCGTTGGATGCAACTCCTGGTGCTCGGCCTTTGAGTTCCCCTATCCTTCGTCGCCCTGGATCACCCTCGTCGGCGCCACGCAGGTCCACCTGGACTCAGGTAAGTTGCGAGCCATGTCACACCCGAGCGTAGTAGTCGATTCGGAACCTTACCTTCCCCACCATCACACTGTAGCGGGCACCTTCAGCGAGGTCGGCAGCACCTTCAGCACGGGCGGCTTCTCCAACGACTTTGGAATCCCCTCGTGGTACGGCACGCGTGCGCGCATGTGTGGAACTGACACAATGAATAAATATAGATAAATAAATAGATAAAAATAAAAAAGAGACTCACGCAACGACATCCAACTATAGGCAAGCGCCGCAGGTGGCCTACTATCTCAAGAACTGCCCCAACCTGCCTGCTTCGTCCTACTTCAACAGCAGCGGCAGAGCTCTGCCGGATATTTCCGCTGCTGGTTCGCGTCTCTCATTTCCCCCCCCCCACAATCCATCAGCCAACACCGAGCGTTCGTGTGCGTGCGTACGCTGTCGTGTCGTGTGCATGCATAGGCGAAAACGTGCAAGTCTTCGTAAGCGGTTCGGTGGAGCCCGTCGCAGGCACGTCCTGCTCGGCGCCCATCGTGGCCGGAATGGTGTCGCTATGGAACGGCATGCGTCTCCAGGCTGGCAAGTCGTCTATGGGTTTCATCAACCCGTTCCTTTACAAGGCTGCCTCGTATGCCTCGGCCTACTACGATGTCACTTCTGGCAACAACGCCGATGGTATGCTTGCTTAGCAAGTTTGTTCTCTGTTTGTGCATCCAGCTGCATTGTTCTGACTGTTGTGTCACTGTTGCTGTTGCTGCTGGCTGCAGACTGCTGCCCCGGTTTCAATGCCTTTAAGGGCTGGGATCCCGGTACGCTCCTGTTTCCAAGAGAGATGGAGAGCGGGAGATCTCGACTCGCTGCTCACGTTTCCGTCCACCGCACACCACACACAACGCACACAGTGACCGGCTTGGGCACGCCCAACTTCCATTTCCTCACCCAGCTGGTCAAGGAGCTGCCCTAGAGCTCTTGGCCAGATTAAGCGGTGTTGGCAATGAACAAATTGGGATATCTAAGTAGGGTGCAGGGTGGTGTCGGGTGTGGAGAAGTCGTCCTTTCTTCCCAGGAGTGCACACCCACGTCTGTGCTTGGAAGGTTTGAGACTGGCGCGGGATGTGCGGTCTGATCTGGCATGGCGTTACCTAGATCGTACCCAAGCGAGTTGTTGAAGCGGGCACCGCGATGGCTGTTCTAACCAGCCTCACAAAGAGCGGAGTTCTGGAAACCTACCACTACTGGCTTCTTGCCCTCGCAGGTCTAACGTCGTGATCCATCCCCGCAGCCTCCTCGATTCGTGTTGGCGTTAAGCCAGGGCCAGTGGCTAAGAGACGGAGGAGGGTTGCTGGCGATATTGCCGGTTACGAAATGTCAGTACCGTTCTGCGCGAAGAAGGTGTCGCCTTCTTTCCCCGTTTTCTGCGCCAAATTAATGAGCTTTTTCATTAAATTTAAAGGGCTCACGGCGGAAGAGGATGAAGAGGCGGGCGGGAGAAATAGCAGACCAGCAGGAGGGAAGCCTAAAGATAGATAATGAGACCCCGAAGGAGACCTCTACCACAAAGAGGGTCAAATGTACTGTACTCTTTGAAGCCCTTGAATTGATTCGATGACTTGCTCAGATTCTCTTCCATGTCTTGGTTGGCAGTTGGTGATGAGGAGGAGGAGGAGGCGGCACCAATTCATGCACTTCCGCCAGAAGCTGTGTGGGCAGTTCTCCAGTGTCTCGGTGTGGCTGAGCTCATGCGTGGGCAACTAGTCTGCCTTCAATGGTGCGACCTTATCACCCCAGGATGGCGCGCTGGTATGTCCTGCAGCAGCGCGGGAGGCTCCTACGGTGGCCACAGCAATCTACTGTGGCAACATGCCTACTTCAACTCCTGGCCGCTCCATTTGCCTCCTCTTCCTTCTCCTTTGGCTGGAGCATGCGAGCATCATCACCACGAGCATGCCTCGGAGCAGGGTCACATTGGAGGAGCTGGCGTGGATTGGAGGAGGATTGCTCTTGACCGCCTGAAGCTTCAATGCTCAAGTTGGCATGCCCTCATTTATTGATTCCTTGATATCACTCTTTCTCTGTTCATTCATTCATGTGATCTGCCTGTGCAGATTCCAGGAGCCAGGCAGACCAGGCCACGGCCTTGATGGATGAGTTAAGAGGAAGGGTGAGCAAGCTAAAGGAGGGCCATCTCTTGCCCTTGTCTCCCATTCGGCGGAGACACGACGAGGAAGATGATGACCCTGATGAACCTGATTCCGAGGATGCGGACGCGGATGGGGACGAGGAAAACATGAGCGAAGCCGAAAGAAAGGAGGAAAGCTGCACTGAAGGAGGAGGTACCATGCAGCAGAAGGACAACTACCTGCACCGTCGCAAAGCCGCAAGGGAGGAGAGGAAGAAGGGTCGAGTAGGAAGCGAGCTCAACCTCCACACGTTGGCCACCCTTATGAAAGCGTCCAACCGGAAGCTCCAGGCTGCCCTGGCTGTTGACCGGTTCACGTACAATATGGATCGCTTTCTGAGCAAAAGCCTCAACAACTCGCGGTGCGTAGTTGTAGTTCAGACCTCCCTGGCTCATCCTCACCCAGCACTGATGTTTTAGCCGACCCCAACCCCTCTCTGTAGCTACGGCACCAAGCCCGCAGGTGATGAACAAAGGTGCTGTGTCACAGCGCTTTTTGCTGCCCTTCGGCCAGGCATCCATTACAGACGGGTGGACATTAAGATCAAGTACGTCCATCAACTCCCCCCCCCTCCCATACCCCTTTCTCTGCTGCGCACTGGCGCGACTCAAAACAATGATAGGCGCGTGGACTACTATAGCCAAGGCCGCTACCTGGTGGAGGCTGTAGTCTACAGCCTTGTCACGGGTCTCCCGCTCTACTTCTCTTTCTATCAGACCTGGCTGGGCGACTCGGAAAACCTCTCTCCGGATCAAGCTTTTGATTGGGGAGGTTCGTTAGTTCCGCTCGAGAGGCTCCGTGTGCACGGCTCACCCGTCCCATCAGCAGCACGCTAACATGCTGTTTCTGGGATGTGGGGGGGGGGTTTGATCATACAGAGAAATCATATGACGAGCTCACCAAGGAAGAGCGTGCAATAAATCGCCAGGTACAAGAAGGGAGGAGAGAGATTGAGTTTGTGGCCAAGAACTGATTACTCCATGACATGGGCTTGGACTTTGGTGTGGTGCAGAAGGGCTACGAGGAGATGAAGGCGTTCCTGCTGGGCAGGGACAGGGCAGCTCTGGTGACCGATGATCAGATGGAGGACTTCCTGCAGGCCATGCTCAACACTGGCGACATCTGGGTTGAGACCTTTTGTCCGAGCAAGCGCACGACTGGTGCGTGTGTTTAAAAATTATTTGAAATGTGCGGATCCACCTTACCAAGGGCGGCTGTACACCCATTGAACGGTCATGGGAATGGGTAGGAGGAGTTGAGGGGCGGGGACGCCAGGATCGAAGAGATGAGGTCGTCATCCAGCGTGAGCGAGTTTGGCCAGGCTTCGCCGGGTGCGTCGGTCGGCGGGAAACGACCAGGGGGCTGCGAGTCGATCGTCACAAGCGGCGGCGGTTGTAGAGGCATGGAGGAGGCACCCTTAGATCGCGCTGCCTGAGCGGCGGCACGGCCACGCCGCACCTCCAGCCACTCTGCGGCCTCGACGACACGTGATTCTGCGCATTGCCGATACGCACGCATAGCATTATGTTGATGGCTGTGGGCGTATAGATATCATTGTGTGGCCTGCTCAAAGAGCGAAGAGACCCCGAACCTTCGACGGAAAAGGGCACGCGGGCGACGCCCAGCACTTGATCTACGCAGACCACAGCGTGACGTACCTGCAAGGAGGGAGGCGCAACAATAAGCTCGAGCGGGAAAGCGAGAGTGTGAATGAGCATCTGGTGCCGCAGAAGCGTGGTCTTGTGTGTCACCTCCCCGTCTGGACTGAAGAAAAATTGGCATCGCGCCGCAATGGTGACGAAGTAGCCTCCCTTGTGTTCCATATGGGGGCAACACGTCATGATATCACTGCACTGCATCCGCGAACTGCACACCCCAGAGTGTCGTCAGACCCTCTCCCCACTCCCGCGCGGTTTGGTGGTGATTCATGCCTGCGTACCATGTTTGCCACACTTGGAGTAATTCGTACTTCTGGTGCTGAGTCAGGGCCCACCTCAGCTCTCGGCCAAGCAGCTCGGCCTGGTCGCATGCGACTTGTGAATATTACCATGAACTCTTTGGCTACCGCGCGCACAGCGCATGTGTGTGCGTGCGTGTGTGTAGGCGTACCATGGAGAAACCTGAGATGCTGCAAAACTGGTCGTTCGCGAACTCCGTGGTGACCCCGTGCTGCACCTTGATCGCTATGACCGGCTTTCTGCACACGGGGAGGATGGCCAGAAACGAATGCACGGTTTTGTAAGTCGGTGGTAACATTCGGGGACCCGCCGATAGGTCTGCAAGGTGAAGGCACACGAGTACTGGATGTCGTCGACAACGAAGCGCCTCGAGGACAAGTCGTATGACCTGAGGAATGGGAAGCACCAGAGCATCTCTTCGCTCAGGCCGATCACCCGTTGGGCGAGGGCGGTGGAGTATTTGGGTAGCAGGCCAGATTCAGTGCCAGGAGGCCGGTCATTCTCGCCACAGGATGACCTCATGCGCTTTGAGGGAGAGTCGCCCCAAGACAACTGAGATCTTGCCGACGACGAAGACGAAGACGACGGCGGCGAAGTAGAAGAAGCGTGGGTGGCAGGGCTGCTGGGCGCAATGTCGTAGCGAGACTCAGTGGCGATGTGGGCCAGCTGGTTTCGAAGTTGGGAATTGTCCTCCTCGAGCTGTCGCACGCGCTGCTGCAACTCGCGAACATCGTCCGAGAGCTTGGCCGTGCGTGACCTCTTCTTTTTCATTCTGTACATCTTGCCCTCCATTGCGCGCATGTCATCTTTCAGCGTGAGGATGGTGTTGACTAAAAAGACCGTCGTCGCGCTGCTCGGGTCCAGGCCGTGTTGAGCTGCGACCGTTGAATCGGATTCGCCGTGCATATCACCGTGAAGTCGCGACTTCCCGGCCTTAGCTGCATCTGCTGCTGATGGCGGCGGCGCCGGACAGACAGCTTGTGGCGCAGGTGGATCTCCCGAGGTAGGCGTGAGCGATGGTACGGCAGCGGACGCGGGCGCTTGCGGCAGGATCTTGACTATGGGTTGCTCTACTACTCCCGAGGAGGGCGCGTGAGGAGGTGCATGAGGGTGGTAGCGGGGCCGCACAAGATTTATCATGCGCTACGCACCTGAGGAGGAGGACTGGCGAGAAGGGCGCCCCCGCTTGGCCGGAGGCGGCCAGAAGCATCGGTGGGCCATGTTCAAACGTACGCATCTCCCGCACGGCTGATTCCTGTGGCAACTTCCTGTTAGAGAGGGAGGGGGGGGGGGCGAGAGCACTACACTTTAGGGTTTGTGCAGGGGTATTCGTACTTGTCACAGGCTGTTCGTGCAAGACGACACAACGCGCAGCTCATGCTCTCTCTGTGTGGTTGTTGAGAAAAAAAACTACCCTTCCTTCCGCGGGAGTTTGAGATTTTAAATATATTTTCTTGTGTTTTCCTTCTGTTTTCCTCCGCCACCACGTGGGAAGGCGAGCGAAATGGCCCGAGGTCACTTTCGCGAAGCGGAAGCGAGAGAGCTGCGCTTGGCGTAGAAGTTGGGGGCAAGCTCTACCAGCCAATTCTGATCGATGACCACCACCTCGCGCACGTACTTTTGCTTCGTCATGATCTGTGCTCGCACGCGCGGGTGGTGGTGAGCAAGCGTGGGATTACAGTTAACCGGAGGGACGGGCAAGAGGGTACCAGCTGGTTGTAGAGCACGCAGAGAGGCTTCTTGGTAAAGAGCACCGAAGAAGGATGGATTTTGGCCAGCTGTACGGGGCAGGGGAAAGATGAGGCAATCTCTCTCCTGTGAGGCTCGCGGCACCAGAAGGAGAGGGAGAAAGGGAGAGAGGGAGAGAGAAGGACCTTGTTGCCGACAAGAGTCTTGTACAGGCCGTCCTCTTGCCGTACGGCAGCTTTGAGAAAGAAGCCCGAAGTGAGACAGCGCCGAATAGTCTGAACAGACACAAAGGAAGGGTTATGTAAGTGTCTTAAAAGCGCCCTCTGCGTATTCAATATCAGATCTGTTGTTCTTGTGGGCAGTCGGGTTACCTCCGTGTTGTCACCACAGGACTTGCGTTCAATACCGAGCTGCCTACAGTAGTCACCCAGCTGTCGCCACACCTCCTGCGGTCGTGGCCCCAATAAAATAAATGAAAAATAAAATCGATCAATGGCCAGGCGACTCTTGCCGGCAGTTCTCCAGGAGAAAAGCGGCATAAAGCGACGAACCTGGATGTGCTTGATTGTGCGGGTGTTGATGAAGCTCTCGTAGCAGAAGTTGTTTTTGTTCGTGGCTTGCTGGTAGGCCTTGTAGATATTAAGCAGGGTGATGTGGTCGCCTGCACGCACACCGTTACGCGACAACAGGCAATCAGTGTTGGCCCAACACGAACAGAAAGGGCTTCAAGGGTGTACCTTCGATCGAATGGAATCGCTTGTGTGCGAGCTCTGCCTGCTTCTTCTTATCGCCTCGTGGCACAAAGAAAATGGACTCGCCCGAGAGCATCGCCACGATGATCAATATCTCCTCTGTGCATCCGAATTGCTGTCCAACGTGGTGTTCCCATCAGTGAGCGTTCAGAAGAGCGCGCTCCCCCCAATGTGTCCTTACCTCAGACATGATCAAAGTTTTGGAAAGAAGCGGATCCAGAGGCAGAGCTGCCATGTTTTTCCCTGTTTGCGGCATCAGCGCTCTTAGAACTGCTGTTGACGTCATGAGCTCGTGGCGTACCGATGGGAGATGTGAGCTTGTTCTCGCTGTCCAGCGCGCCAAGCACCGTGAGGAGTTCGACAGACTTTTTCACTGCGTAACGAACACGTCATCAGACAGTGCCGCCAGTCAAGCGATGACGACGATATCTTAGGACAACATACGACTGTCCAACGGAGGCGGATCCATGTAGTCAAAGCGAGTTACATCATGGACACCCAACGCCTTGAGCTGTAGCACAACGCTAGCCATGTTCGCCCTGCACACAGAAGTGAGACGGGGGAGTCCCGTCGGGTATGCACTATGAGAACAAGCGGTGTCCACCCCTCCCCCATTCTACTCGTCCCTATAGGGTAGAACATGTTTGTGGCGGATGTAAAATGGAATGGATGGGTACGGTGCCTTTTGATTTCGGGAACCTGCGATTCGGCAAATCGGAGAAAGCTATCCTCACGATAGAGGCGATAGCACTCGCCAGGGCTCTATCATTGCAAGAGGGCTCGGAAAATGAGATTTCTCGACTGAGATGGCATGGTGCACATCCGTCCCTCAGGGAGGAAGTCGATAAGCGGTATCGTACCTCTCGGCCTGCTCGGCCTGATCGCTGACGAGCCGCCGCCTTGGATACTGGCACTACCGTCAGAGAATCGATTCCTGGTTACGCGCCACAGCGAGCGTAAGGCCTTTCTGTTTTTCCCAAATACCGGCCGTTCTTCAACGTAGATCAACTTGCAGAAGCCTTGGTAAAGCGGGCTCGCGTACCGATCTTGGCGTTGTACATGCGCTCTTTGACGACCCCGGTGTCAATTACATACTTGATGCCGGGTATCGTGATTGATGTTTCTGCGATGTTAGTGGCCAGAATCACCTGGTGCCATACCACGGGACATCATGAGTCTCTAATTGAGCATTGAACCGCTTGCAGCCATACGACCGAGAGGGCTGTTACCTTACGGCAGCCTGGCGGGGCTCTGGTAAAGGCCTCCATCTGCTTCTCGGGCGGCAGGGCAGCATAAATCGGGCAAACGAGCAACTGATCGGAAGAGAAGAGAGGAGAGAAGGGTCAGCCACCAATGTAGATTTTTGCGTCAGCGAGCTAATCAATCAACAAACTTGTACCTTCATGGCCTCGGGTGGGAATGTCCGAGCTTTTTGCTCAAGGAGTTTGGTCATGTGCTCGATTTCCTCTTGACCTGACAGTAGGAATGGCGACAGCACCGCTCGTAAGAACGGACCAAACGCAACCCGTATCGCCACGCAGCCGCGAAGAGGCTCTAAGCTCAACCAACGCACCCGTCAAGAAGAGCAAAATATCGCCCGCAGGCTTCTCCAAATGGAGTTGGAGTGATGTGAGAAGAGCGGTATCCATGTAGTCGACCTGTGTGGACACGGCGGAAGGGGTGTGAGGTGATGGACATCATAGCAACAGAGAACAACACTGCACCGAGCTCCTGAGCAGGTACCTCTTTCTCGTCGGCGTAGTAAACGTCAACCGGAAACTGTCTGCCAGCAACATAGAGCACCTTTGCACTAATTGTACAAGTCACCACCTACTGCAAATGTCGGCTGTCAGAATGCTCAGCTAAAGAGGCCTTACCTGAAATATTCTGCAAACTTTTCCGCCTCCAAGGTGGCGGACATGATCACCAGACGCAGGTCCTTCCTTTTGCCCATGATGCCCTGCCCCCCCCCCCGAAAGAGAAAGGTTTCAGAGTTCAAAAACCCGAGGGTCGATGGAGCTGGGCTCGTGTATGCATACCTTAATGAGCGCAAAGAGTACGTCGGTGTGGAGCGTGCGTTCGTGGGCCTCGTCAAGGATGATGACGGAATAGCTCTTGAGCATGGGATCGAGCATCGCCTCACGCAGCAGCATACCGTCGGTGAGAAATTTGACCTGAGAGAGCGGACGACAGAGAGCGGCAAACACAAGACTTCAAAAAGACGGCGCCAGAAGAAACACCACCACAGCGGCCTGTAGTGCTTCTTAGGGCCGCATGCGGCGAGGACAACGGATGACGCACCTTGGTAGCGGGAGAGGTGACGTCCTCGAAACGAATGGTGTAGCCCACCCCCTCACCGAGCTTGGTCCCCATCTCCTGTGCGACGCGCTTGGCCACTGTCATCGCTGCAACACGTCTCGGCTGCGTCACACCGACCATGCCTGCCTTGGCAAGACCCGCCTCGTGCAGGAACTGGGGCAATTCTGCAGAGAGGCAGACCACCGCTGGTCAGCCCACCGTCGTCCCGACCAGGCTGATGCATCAGAGGAATGGAGGTCGAATGTGCACGTACGGGTTGTTTTGCCGCTTCCCGTCTCTCCCACAATGATTACCGCACGGCTGCTGCGCACCTCCTCTATCAAGCGCTGCCGAGCTGTACCACCAACGCCACCCATTCGAACAGCTGTTACAACCCAATTCTCTGCAACAAGAGCGGGGAGAGAGTGCGCTCACACAGAACACGAGGTGCGCCTAAAGCACGCGTAAGCAGTACCTTCCCAAATGGGGAGGCTGCGGCGTTGAGCGAGAAGGGCCTGCCGCTGCTGCTGCTGCACCTGGCGCCCGGCGTCCCCATCATTGCCATTGGGCTCCCCTACGCTGCTCCCCCTTCGTCGCTTCGCGCTTGCAGCGGAGTTTCCAGAAGTCGTAGAGGGTGAGGATGCATGAGAGAGCACAGGTTTGTGGGGAGATTCAGAATTGATGGTTGAACTCCTCGGGCTTGATGCAGACAAGGAAACGGTCTCTGACAGGGCGGTGTGCTCAAGCGATGGATCACTTTCGCAACGGGTTAGTTCGCCCCACCTTCGTTTCTTGTTGGTAGCATTGCCCTTCAGCAATGGCGAACCTCCGGTCTTCCTCATTGCCGGCGATTGATGTGTTGCGATTTTGCGTTGGTGCGGCCGACACGTCCGTCAGTTTCTTTTTTCTCTCCTTTTTCCCTCGAGCCCCTGGACTTTCCCTTTCTCTTTGTTTTCCTCCTCCTGATCATCATCGTGGGGCGCAATAATGGAAGGTCGGGGACGAGGCAGAGGACGAGGAGGTACGATACTCTTCAGCCGTATAATTTCTTGTTGTTCATGGGAGTCCGCTGCATCTGCTCGCGAAGTTCACAAATTCACTCCTTTCCGGGCCTGCGGCACTCACGCAGGGGGAGGTAGAGGAAGGGGGCGAGGACGCCCCAATGCCGACGCTCACGCGGGTACTTACAGGCGCCATCTAATCTTTCTGCGGCTAAATACCTTACAAACCAGTCGTGGACTGCAGCATTGGAGGGAGCTGCGCCGCATACTGTGCAGGTGGTGGAGTTTGCGCGGGCGCGCGCCCAAGAGTTAGAAGCCCTTACGCGGGCGATTAGGTTTGTAAACTTGAAGTTTCTCTCTTTCTGAGCCTGTGCAGCGACGCGTTTTTCGGAAACGTGCGTTCTTGCTGATGGGGGCTACTGACGATGTGGCCGGTCTGTCTTCTATCTGTACACAGCACCACTTCAGGCAGTAAGCGTGCTTTCCAGACGCTGCCTCGTCACTTGCGGCGAAGGGCGATGAGCCACAACATCAAACGTCTGCCGGTGCGGTTGCGGATGCAAGCGCAAAACGAGGTGCGCCATCACATCCTACGTTAAGTGACTTTATGTTATCTGCCGCGACTGCGGTGACAGGAGTGATGGGCCTGTCTGTTGCCTAAGCAAGTCTTTCATGTCCACTATGTCTTGATGGCACAGATGGACGTCGCGCCTCCTAAGGGCAGCACCACACTCAAGAGGCATCGAAAGAATAAGAGGTAGGTCGCCTCACATTGTCATTTCACGTCTCAAGGACATTTCTCACCGCAGTCACATCGCTCCATTTTCACTAGGCGGCCCGGCTACCTTCTCCGCGACTACGCGAGAAGGCAGAAGGCCAACGTGTGGCTTGAGACCCACATCTGGCACGCCAAACGGTTCAAGATGGTCAATCTGTGGGGCTACAAGATCGTACGTTCTTTCATTTGGCTTCTCCCATTGCGGTCTACAGTCTGTCAGCAAGCTCTCTGATCACGTGCGAATGTTTCCGAGCAGGCTCTGCACCCGAGTGACCGCAGCGTGCGAGCGTGCTATCGGGCATCGGCGCACATATGCACCATCCACGATGCTTCCTACCTCACGTGCATCGAGCTGTCGGGTACTGGGCGCCATCCGGTCTCTTGCCGCAGCATCTTCCCCCCCCCCCTCTGCTGCCCAGACGTATCGCTCACCAACTCCACGACAGGTCAGGAGAAAAATATCCTCGACCTTCTCAGGACAATGACCGGTCCTAACGACCCATTTGTCGTCTCTTCTCGCCCCTACTTGCAGGGCAAGCGGTCCGGTAATCTCCCCCTGCCTCGCTGTTGGCACGGGAAATTTGAGGACAGCACTTACATATGGGGGAATCTCTTTTTTTCATGCTTAATCTTGAGCAGGCAAGTTGATGCTCCATCACCCGGCGGCCTTTCCCATGGGGGCCATAGCGCCGGTCACTTTCGTGTGGCGTCCCACGAAGACGGACTCCGCAGAGAACCGCCAGCTCTGGGTGTGGGTGCACCCATCAGCTTCGGCGGAATTGCTACAGGCCTTTCACAAGGTCGCCGGACAGCACGAAGGTATATAGCAACCTGTTAGCTCGCGAGAGCACTCCGCCCCAACGCTCTTTGATGGGGTCTGACACTATTTCTTCTCCTACTGGTTTATCACTACAGTTGCTTGGAGTTCACTCAAAGACGAGCTGGTACGCTTCGAGCTCACAGGGCCACACAGCCACACCGTCCTCACCTCCATTATGCGCCTTGCTGCGGAAGAGAAGTTGCCGGGTATGTGCGAACCGAGCCGTCTCGAGACCCCTTCCATGCTGCTGCACGTCCACGCCCGAACGTTCTAGTAGTAGGCTGACTCTAAGTGGAACTCAGCAGAAGGTGCGATGGAGACCGAGAGTGAGACCGCGAAAATATGGAGCGCGCTGAACCAGCTTCGCACGCCGGCCTCGCTTCCGTCCGGCGCGGTGTTGGCCATCAACGTCGAGGACCCCCGTGTGTCCTTTCCTCCTCTCTCGGTCAACAAGACCATGCGCTCCCGAGATCAAGCTCGACCGAGCCCTTCTCAAGTCGCTCAGCAGGTATGCTGTGGTGAGGGGGGGGGCGCCATTTGCTTGCGGGCTAACCTGTGAACGCAACGCTGGATTGGTCAACAGGAGCGGGCCCTTACTAAGATATTGGTGAGTGAGTGGCCCACCGAGACCATCCAATCATCATTGTGGGACAAGCAAGCAAGGGAGGCTCTTGCCAAGGGGTTCTACTCGGACGCGGAGGTGGTCAAACGGAAAAAGGCCCAGCCCCTCTTCCCCGGAATCTCGAGCAAGAATTCCGAAGCGGACATGGTCATTGACGCAACCTCAAGCAACAAGACCGGCGTACCTGCTTCTTACTCTTTCGCTTGTGCTGGCGTGTCTCGATCTCAAAAAACTCTGTGACAGGACACGTCGTTCGCCAAGGTTCCAGTGTTGCTGGTGCAGCGCCCGCATGGACTAGAGAGGGGTTACGGTGCCGGATGGGATGTCATTCTGCCTTCACGGTGGGGCATGGCCTTTTGGAAGTCCTTCATTTACGCCGGCGCCCGATCCATCGGTTCACTCGCCTCCCCGCTATCCTCTCCTGCTTGAGCTTACGGCGCATCTGCGAGCAGGCTTGCGAGAGCACAGGAGTCAAGCGAGCGAGCAGGCGCTTCCTCATTTCCCCGAGGACTACCCTGACACCAACGCCTACCACACCTACATTCAAACACACGCCCAAGACCTTATGGAGACCTACTTCAAGAAGCCCCCCGGTACGTCTTCTCGACCTTGTGGGGGCCTGTTTTGTTATCCATGGCGAGCTCACAACCTGCGGTACTTCACATGCAGCGAAGCGACCCAACTATGACAAGCTGGCTGTGGATTCGCCCTTCTTCCCCGACTTTTACTCCCTGCTGTCGCTGCCACTTCCTGATGAGCTGGTCGGCGGCGACGATGATGCTGACGAGGAGGAAGAAATGGCCGATCATGAAGGAGCCGAGAGAGAACAGGCGCCGGTGGGACGCAGCGAGCACGAAGAGGACAAAGGAAAGGATAAAATGGATGAGGATGGTGGCGAAGATGAAGCGGAGCCGGTGGAATTCGTCCCGCGAACTTTATTCGTCTCGCGCACCCAACAAGGTGGCGCGGCGGCAGCGCGCAGCGCGCCTCAGCCATCGCTGACCTGCGTGTCCCTGCGAATGGTGGACCGAGGTGTGCCGCACTACAACGCTCTCATTTGTCTCCCCAACGATGACGACCTCGCGCGCTACCGGGCTCGCGCCCATCGCGACCGCGGCCGTGTGTCAACGAGAAGAGAGCCAGCACCGCAAAACGATGACTATCACCACCAGGAGGAACTCGATGACGAAAAGGGCCCATTGGCTTCCCTTCACGAACATGTATGCCCTCCCCTCTTCCCTTTTTTCAACAACACTTCGTGAGCTCACGCATGGTTGTTGTGTGTGTGTGTGTGTGTGTGTGTGTGTGTGTGTGTGTGTGTGTGTGTGTGTGGTGTGTGACAGGGTGAGAGGGTGGTGATCGGCTTCGTGACGGCAGGTGACTACTCGTACATTCGCGGTGGCGGTTCAGCGTTGGGTTTCTGTGCTTCGACCGCGGTTCTTTCCGCGCGGCCACCGTTGGTGCTGGTGCGCAATACGTCGTCGCCGTTCTACTTCCCCGCCAAGTACGCCCCAATTTTGTCTTCCTGATTGATTTCCAGGATGAAGGTTGTTCGCGAACGGGTACACGTTAATTTAATGAAACTACGGCACTGACCGCTGTCCGCAACGTCTTGGTGGATTGTGGTTGTGATTGTTCCGCGTGCTGGACGGCTGTCGACCGGCAGTGCTCCTCGGTGGTGCACCTTCGTGTGTGGCCGTAAGCGAGCAGCAAGGCCTTGTGGCCGCGCTTATTGGTGAGGGTGCGCGCGAACGTTTTTTTTCGCGCCTTGAGCTATTTCTGTGTTGTGGAGTTTTGTGCTCAACATGGCAACCTCCAATCGGCGGTGACGGTACGGGTAGCTTAGCTTCGGAGCCGGGATGATCGTGCACCAGCACTGGCAGCTGTTGGTCGCGGTGATGCGGGCACACCTTGCCCAATCTCGCGCTCGAGGAACACACGACAACGACGTCAAAAACGGGCAACAACCAGCTCAAGCCTCTCTCACTGTTTGCTTGCCCCCCGCACACAACCGAGCCATGCCATCCAGCCCGGCCTCTGTTGCTCTGGCGTTTTTTGGCCTCTTCCTCCTCGTATGTCTTGCCCAAGGTACAACATGTTGTTCGCTTTCTTCTCTACTCCGCGCAGGGGGGGTAAAGTTGTTAGTTCTCAACTCGTGCTGTGTTCTTGCACGTAAGGCTCGGGTATGATTGTGCTCCAGGGCGCGGGCAGCGGCAACTCCGGCACCATTGTCAACGTTTGGACGCAGGGCTATCGCTTCATCCGCAATGACGTGCGGTATGTGCCCTGGCCCTCAGCTCAGCAGCTCTTCACCTCTCGTCACCTCACCTCACCCCCACTTCTACAGTGTTAGGTACGACGAGGCCGGTGTGCAGCAGGCCACCTCCCAATACTCCGCCGGCCTATTGGTTCGTGTCTTTTTCTTCTTGTTCAAGAAGGCCCTGTACTTTCGCGCCGTTGCACGTAACGGACGTCTGACATGACAAGGACCTTATCAGGACTATCTGGTAACGGATAGAGGCATCACGGCGGTCGCCAACTTGACCACCGCCTATGACAATCTCATCCAGTTTCCACTGGCGGGACAAGCTATGGCTATCGGTTACAATTTGCCGTCCATCAACGCCACCACCGACGGCACTCTGGTGCGTCGTTCGCCTCTTGGTTGCTGTTGTTATTGTTTTGTTATGATAAGTATTATCAGTTATTAGCCAATCGATCGCTTCCGATTTCGAAAAACTCCGGAGCACACGTGTGTGCTTGCGGCCGCGGTCTAAAATGTGTGTGGACTTTGCCAACCACCAAACAATAGATTTTGAACACCACGGTTTTGGCCGACATTTGGGGTGGGGACATCACCACTTGGGACCATACGGCGATCAAGGAGCTCAACCCGAATGTTGCCGACAAACTCCCCTCGGCCACTATCTTCCTCGGTTATCAGGAGAATGCCAACGTGCTCTCGTTTACGGAGGTCTTCAAGGGCGCTCTCGAGAGCTTCAGCCCGTCATTCAAAGCCAAGTTCGCTGCTGCCAATCGCACCTTTGACAACCTGCCCCCGGCTCTCAATGGCCATGCCGAGAGAGCAGGTGGTTCAGGAGTTCGTATCGGATGGCTGCAGGTACGTGCGTAGACTGTCACCCATCGTTTCTTCTATGTGCCCCTTCTAACATGCACCAACGCACAGAATAAGGTGTATGGCCTGACGTGGTTCAACTACATCGAGGTCGCCAACGTGTCAGTCACGCTGGCGAGAATGATCAACAGGGGAGGAGGACTGGTAACGCCCACTGTCAGCTCCATTCAATCAGCCATGGCCGACTTCCAGTCAGATTACGATCAGGGCCGATTTACAATTGACATCTTCAATGGCGCGGGCAACGAATCCTGGCCGATGTCCTATCTCACCTTCTTCGCCTTAGACCGAAACTCGAGCCTTGACGACTGCACCGACGTGCAGGAGATTCTCAACTTCGTCGCTTGGATTCACACCAACAAGGAGTGCGTACAGCCATCACAGCCCACTCATCATTGCTGATGAAATCAAGCGTGAAGCTCTGCGAGCTCACCTCCGTCTTTATCGAAATAGAGCGTCGGCTGTGGCCGAGGAGAATCTGGTGGCACCGCTGGACATCAGCCTCCGCAAGAAGCTCATCACTGTCCTCCACAACGCCTGGTGTAACGGGGGAGAGTCGTTCACCAAGTCGGTTCTGGTCGGCACGGGCGCGGAGATCGGGCTGATGGACACCTGGGCAGCCTACTGGGCCTACGGCTCGGCGACTGCTAGCTACTACCCCTTCACGTCTGCCACGGCCAAAGAGCAGATGGCCGCCAACAACGTCGACTTTGGAATGATCAATGAAGGACTGGACGATGGCGTTAGCAAGAGACTCGACGATGACATCGTCCTCATGCCGGTTGCTGCTCAGCCCATCGTGCCTGGTAAGTCGGACCG
Source organism: Acanthamoeba sp. SK_2022b (assembly GCA_027943245.1). Classification (NCBI taxonomy): domain Eukaryota; phylum Discosea; order Longamoebia; family Acanthamoebidae; genus Acanthamoeba; species Acanthamoeba sp. SK_2022b. Next base: position 87,555 of record JANDJZ010000128.1, on the reverse strand, counting down.
CTCACCTCTTACTAGCGTTCGGTCACCTTCGCAACTCACGTCGCGATTGTGAAGTGTACTACATTCCCCAATTGGCTGGTCAGAGGCTCGTACTCAATGCACAGGTCATAGCAGCTATCTACCTTGGGTATGCAATCTCTTGCTATCGCCTTTTTAGCCTCATGATGGCACCCTCGCACCCAATACACCCGCTAATCACCACCATAACCACACAGTGACATCACCGCGTGGAATGACTCACGCATTCAAGCAATCAACCCACCCGAGGTGGCGAGTCTTCTGCCCGGGTCATCCATCATGGTTGTCCTGGATGACTCCGATTCCGGATTTCAGACTGCTCTCACCTATTGGCTCAATGCCACCGTGTCCGGATGGGATGCTGCGGTGCGCCTCCCCTTTGGTTAGCAGTGGCAGTAGCAGCACCATCGGTACGCTGACATACCGCCGTCGTTGCATGATCCAGGTGGGCGTGGGCGAGGCCGTGACGTTCCCGATACAATCGACTGCCCCTACTAGAGTGCTGTCTGCGGCGGATGGAGATGAACTGATCTCCTTGATGACCGCAAATTCCTACTCGTTCTCCTTCTGGTCACTCTACGACGTGCGCCAGGTACGGCTGTGAGTCTAGCAGCGGAGGCGATCAGGTTCTGTTCGGGCTTAATACTAAGTGCTTCCTGTTGTTCGAACTCAGGCTCCGACGCTCGGTGTGGCCTCACTATACAACCGAGCCAACAACGTGGTAACACCCTCGCTCGCGGCTGTAGCGAGCACGATCACCGACTTTGTCGCGACCAACACGGCGATCAGCTATCGCTCGCTTATCAACGGTACACCACACTCACAGTTTGAGCGCTGATCTCTTTGCTAGAGGTGCTAACAGTCAGCCATCAGGAGGAGGAGCTGACACATGGCCGCTGGCTACTTTGTCGTCGATCATCTACCGGACGACAACCATGAGCGACTGTAGCGATGCCCAGGCACTGGCCGATTTTCTTCGCTGGATTTTGGAGGACTCCAACGCCGAGCAACTCGCGAACAGGTTTACTCTCCCTGCTCTCTCGATCCGAGAAACGCCCTCTTCCGTTTGCTCACCCCCCCCCCCCGCTCTCACCAGACAAGGCTACGCGTTGGCCCGCGACTCGCAAGGCTTGCGCAGTTCTATGCTCAACCAACTTAAAGCCTTCACCTGCGATGGCCAAGCCGTAAGCGCTCTTGCCACATGCATCAATGACGGCCAGCTGTGCTCCGGCGAGGGCACCTGCAACAGCGGCGTCTGCGTGTGCAACTCCACCAGGGTCGGTACCTATTGCCAGGATACACCAAGCGACGGCGGCTCAGACACCACCACCATTTTGCTTGGTACGCGCACGCCGTCTTTGTCGCAACGACGCAGCGCTAGTCGTCACTTTCTGACATCACGAGTGATCCTATATTCGTGGTCCCACGCAGCCGTGATCATTCCGACGGTCGTTGTCGTTGTCTTGTTCCTGCTGATCTTGATCGCAGTGCTTTTCTACGTCGCCAAGCGGAATGGACGAAGGCAAGACGACTGGGAGATCAGATACGACGAGCTCGAGGTCAGCGATGTCCTCGGTGCGTCTCCTTGTGTGTTGGAGAGCATGAGTCTCGTTGAGACAACCTTTGGCAAGTGCGCACAGCTGACCATCGGCCGTCCATCCCGATATAGGCACCGGAGGATTTGGTGAAGTGCATCGTGCCACGTGGAAGGGGACCGAAGTGGCGGTCAAGGTCATGGCGTCGGATAAGGTGACCAAGGACATGGAACGGTCCTTCAAGGACGAAGTCCGCGTGATGACTGCTCTGCGGCATCCCAACGTGGTGCTCTTCATGGCGGCCTGCACCAAGGCTCCCAAGATGTGCATCGTGATGGAGTACATGGCTCTGGGCTCCCTCTTTGACGTACGTGACGCCTGTTCCTTACACTCGACATGTTGATTTGTGAGGGGGGCAAGTGACACGACGATGTAACTCATACACGGCGCAAACAGTTGCTGCACAACGAGCTCATTCCCGATATCCCCTTCGCGCTTAAGGCCAAGATGGCCTACCAGGCGTCCAAGGGCATGCATTTCCTGCATTCTTCGGGTAACCCACACATCCTCATTTCTCGCCTCCGCTACCGCGAGTGTCAAGTTGGCCGACTAACCGCGATCGTTGGCAGGAATCGTACATCGCGATCTCAAGTCGCTCAACCTGCTACTCGACAGCAAGTGGAACGTCAAGGTTTCTGACTTTGGCCTCACCAAGTTCAAGGAAGACATCGGCACCCACAAAGGCGGCGGAGCCCGTGATGTCGGAGGCGGCAGTGTGCACTGGACCGCGCCCGAGGTTAGTAGCAGCAGATGCCAGTCAGCACGAAAACCCTTCGTTCGCTGACGTCCGGTCTCTGTCCAGGTTCTCAACGAGACGGTCGACGTGGACTTCATCTTGGCCGACGTCTACAGCTTCGGCATTATCCTCTGGGAGCTTCTCACTCGCCAGCAGCCCTACCTTGGTCTGAGGTACCTGTCCCCCCTTCAAACACCGTTGCCGGTTTTCTTTAGAACAAGCGCCAAATAGACAGCCGCTGACGCTCGCGCACCAACCTGTCTGTATACAGCCCCGCCGCGGTCGCTGTGGCAGTGATTCGCGACGGCATGCGGCCGCAGATGCCTGAGATGGATGAGGGAGCGTGGCCGCCCGAGTACGAGGAGCTCATCACGAGCTGCTGGCACAGCGATCCGACCATCCGGCCCACGTTCCTCGAGATCATGACCCGCCTCTCATCCATGCACGGCGACTCCTCCACCCAGGGGGCCACCTCATTTACCTCCAAGACCTCTTCATCGTCGTCGGGCGGCCGCACGGCCATACCCAGCGGCTTGAACAGTTCGTGGACCTTGCCCACGGGGACCGCGACGTCGTCTTCTGCGGCCTCGGGATCGTCGAGCTCGTCCAGTGGCTCACACAAGCAGCTCGCCACTGGGCAAGCGGCCGGAGTGCGGCCACCCGAGGGCGAGGTGACCATCGTGTTCTCCGACATCACGCGCGCGGCCTCGCTCTGGGAGTTCAACGCAATGGCCATGCGCGACGCCACGCTCCTCCACAACGCGACCCTGCGGGCGGCGCTGCAGAAGCACCGTGGCTACGAAGTCGTGTTCCTGCGCGACAAGAACAGCGGCGAAGGCTCCTTCTGCATGGCCTTCCAGCACACTGCGGACGCCCTGGCCTGGTGTCTGGACGTCCAGCAGAGCCTCCTCACCGTAGCTTGGCCGGAGGCCCTGCTCGAGCACCCTGGCGCCGCCGAAGAATGGGGCGACGTCGACGACAGGTACCACCGCGTTTTTCCTTTTAACTTGAGCGAATGGCCATCCGACACAGTTCCGCATGCTCACACCTCTGCAATATCATCTCGAATAGGATCCTCTTCAAGGGACTCCGCGTGCGGATGGGCGTGCATGTCGGCGTGCCGAGGATTGCACGCGATCCGATGACGCGCAGGGTCGAGTACATCGGGCCGGCAGTCAACGCTGCGGCTCGCATCACCGCCCTCACGCACGGCGGCCAGATCGTGATGAGCCATGCGGCCTACCTCAAGGTCAAGCACGCGGAACCCGAACAGCTGGACCTCAGCGAGAACATCAAGAAGCGCATCGTTGCGCTGGGCAAGTTCGAGATGCCCGACTCCCCCAACGGTACTGCACCTTCAGAGCAGAGTTGAGATTGATCATGGCCGGGTCGTATGAGCTAACCGGATCCTTGCCACGCCGTGAAGGCTCCAAGCTGTACGAACTGCGGCCGAGCGGACTCGAGGGGCGCTTCTTCGGTGGCGTCACCCGGAATCTTGCTGACAATGCGGGCGACCAGAGCGTGTCCTCGTCGGACGAGGAGAGCAGGGACAGCGGAGAGATGCAGACCGAAGTGGGCGAGGGCATGATGTTCAAGGAGGACACCTTCCTCACGTCGGCCAACCTGTGCCGATGGATCATCGACTTTGGTGAGATTCAGGTGGGCAAGCAGATCGGTCTCGGGTCGTATGGCGTGGTCTACCGAGGCAAGTGGAAGGGCGTCGACGTGGCAGTCAAGCGTTTCATCAAGCAGAAGCTCGACGAGCGCCGCATGCTCGAGTTCCGCGCCGAAATGGCCTTCCTCTCGGAGCTGCACCACCCCAACATCGTGCTGTTCATCGGCGCGTGCGTGAAGAAGCCCAACCTGTGCATCGTGACCGAGTTCATGAAGCAGGGCTCGCTCAAGGAAATCATCTCCAACACCACCATGAAGCTCACCTGGCAACAGAAGCTGCGCCTGCTTCGATCCACGGCGCTCGGAATCAACTACCTGCACTCGCTCAACCCGATCATCGTGCATCGCGACCTCAAGTCATCGAACCTCCTCGTGGACGAGAACTGGAACGTCAAGGTGGCCGACTTTGGATTCGCTCGAATCAAGGAGGAGAACGCGACCATGACCCGCTGCGGCACGCCCTGCTGGACGGCACCGGAGATCATCCGCGGAGAGAAGTACGACGAGCGCGTGGATGTCTACTCATTCGGAGTCGTCATGTGGGAACTCCTGACGAGGAAGCAGCCGTTTGCCGGCCGCAACTTCATGGGCGTCTCGCTCGACGTGCTCGAGGGCAAGCGGCCACAGATCCCTGGCGACTGCCCGCCGGACTTTGCCAAGCTCATGAAGAAGTGCTGGCACGCGTCCCCAGACAAGCGCCCCGCGATGGAGGACGTCCTCGCCTTCTTGGACATCGCCATCGACGAAGACACCACCACTCTTGGCGTGACCGTGTAACACGTGTACGATCAAATGAATAAACAGAAATAATTTTTTTACTTTAAGGGGCCGTCCGAGAGATTAGTCATCCTGGGAAAACCGAAAGACTCCTTGGTCGTAATCATAGGATGCCAGGAAACTGGAAGACTCCCTGGTCGTAATCATAGGATTCCAGAAAACTGGAAGACTCCCTGGTCGTGAGAAGAAAATGGATTATTTATTATTTTTGTTGTGAGACATTGTTAGCGGCAGCAAGAGATGCCGAGAAAGAATAAGTTCCCTTTGGTGTGTTCTTGTTCGTTGCTCATTTGGCGGCGACGAGATGAGCAACTGCACCAAGATAAAGGACATTTTATTTGTCCCACCCCCTCACCACCACCCTCAACCAGTGCCATCACACCGCCACCCTCGATCTGCACCATCGCACCGCCGCCCTCGACCTGTGCCGTCAAGCCGCCGCCCTCGACCTGCACTGTCACGCCGCCCTCGACCTGCACCATCACGCCACCACCCTCGACCTGCACCATCGCACTGCCGCCCTCGACCAGTGCCGTCATGCTGCCGCCCTCGACCTGCACCATCGCGCCGCCCTCGACCTGTGCCGTCACGCCGCCGCCCTCGACCTGCACCATCGCACTGCCGCCCTCGACCTGTGCCATCACGCTGCCGCCCTCGACCTGCGCCATCACACCGCCGCCCTCGACCTGCACCATCACGCCACCGCCCTCGACCTGTGCCGTCACGCCGCCCTCGACCTGTGCTGTCACGCTGCCGCCCTCGACCTGCGCCATCACACCGCCGCCCTCGACCTGCACCATCGCGCCGCCCTCGACCTGTGCCGTCAAGCCGCTGCCCTCGACCTGTGCCATCAAGCCGCCGCCCTCGACCTGCACTGTCACTACACTGCGAGCACTCCTCATCACAACTCTGCGCGTCAATGCATTCTATCACACACACTCCCTCTTCTACCAACAGCCCACAAGACCAACACGGCCACGAACACCAGCATCCCTTACCCCGCAAGCCCGGGAGGTCCTTACCACACTCCCTGCCCACGTGATTGTCAGCACGGAGGGATGGCTGCGCACAGTGGAGCGGCAACCCTGCACAAGGACCGTGTGCGAGGGGACACAGCAGGTGCAGTGGGAACGACGGCAAGGGGAGGTCGTGACATTACATACAGTCTGCTCGCACTGCGCCCATACGTCGACGGTCACAAATGTGCCTGGCTGGCGGCAGCACGGCACCCGCACGAAGGGGAAACGAGGGCCAGCGACACATCCCCACCATGTTGCAGCAGTGGCAGCGGTGGTCCTCAGTGGCGGCACCTACACTTCCTATGAGCGCACACAGAAGGCCAGAGGGCTGTTGTGCCTGAGCAAGAGAGCGTTTAGACGGATAGAGGACTGGGTGTTAGAGGTGGGGAAACGAGTGACGAAAGCTGAATGTGATAGAGGGGTGGAGGAGTACGTCAGTGGGACACTGCAGATCCGACTCGTGGTGGGAGGTGACAATGGGTGGGCTCACCGTCGACACGCATCTGACAGCGTCTATGTACTCATGGACATCCTGCGGCGGCGGGTGCTGCATGCCGTGGTGCTGAGCAAGAGGCGCACACGCACCATCAACGGGAAGGAAGTGGTGGTGAAAGAGGGAAACTACTTCGGAACGTCACATGGGATGGAGGGAGAAGGATTCCGGCGTGCCATGGCCTGGGCAGAGGAGAGGGGGCTCCTACCTCTCATCAAGGAGTATGTGTGCGACCAGGACTCGTCTGTCTTGTCCATCCTCCGCTCCGATGACCGCCTCCAGCACATCAGCATCCGACACGACCCTGGGCACACCAAGAACACCATCATCAAGATGCTGCACCGAGTGCTTGGCCAGTCAAAGGTGGTGGAGGGCTTTGCAGAGCGGATCGGGAACTGGGTCATGACTGCAATAAAGCAAGCCGTCCTTCACATGCACATGGTACATCTCCAAATTAGTATATAGCTGATCACCCTGATTCTCACACAGACAAAGGTGGGAGGGAGTACACAGGAGGAACAGGAGGAGGTACTCCACACTGACTTCCGTCAACGGCTGCAGCATGCCAAGAATCACTACTTCTCCTCAGAGTGCAATGAGGTCTGCTGCTGCTATGCACTAGAGTATCCCATCAATCTGCACCACACTGCCAACACAAATGTGGGGGTGTATCCCTCAGGTCAATCCTTCACCTCCTTCCCCAACGAGCTGCTCCTCCACATCCTCCATCTCTCTCCTCCCTCTGTATTCTTCTCCCTCATCTGCACATGCAAGCGCCTCTACTCCCTCTCCAAGGATAAGTCATTCTCTGCATTCCATCACCTCCAGCGGCAGCAGAAGAGGTACCTCAACAGTGATGGCAATCCTGGCCTTGCACAGCGCATCCATGCAGCCTGCGCCATCCTCGACTCCATTGACGCTCGTGCCCCTGAGTTCGTCCATGAGCATCACACCTGCTACAATGAAAGCATCAACGCCAGTCGTACAAAGGACCTCCCCAAGTCCATCAACTTCTCCACCACCTATGACGAGCGCTCATGGCTGGCGGTGCATCGTACCAACGTCGGCCCAGGAGAGGCAGCCCAGTCCATCATGCATGCCCTTGGCCTGGAGCTCAACCACGTCCAGGAGCGCCACTGGCAAGCAGAGGATGCACGTGCAGTCAGGGACAGGAAGCGAAAGGCGACCAAGGAGTTCAAGCGTGGCAAGAAGGAGCGCCGCAAGAAGCAGAAGCAAGTGCGAGCCGAGGAGATACATGCCTCAAAGAAACGACGGGACTACTACCTGGAAGCACAGCGAAAGACCATCACACCTCCTCTGCCCAACAATGTACATGCTACACACTTAAGCGTGAGCCTCATGCACCATCACTCACATTGGTGTGTACCCATCCCTCTGTGCTGCAGCTTGTTCCTCTCATCAGCAACAGCAGTGCAGCTCCTCGGCACCTGCAGAAGGAGGAGATAGACCAGATGACAGGGCGTGAGCTAGATATGGCCATGCGGGAGCGTGGGCTCTACATTACCTACCAGCGCAAGAAGGACACTGCTGACAAGGCACGACGCCTGACTGAGTACGAGTCCAACCGCGAGAAGCATGTGCACTACAGGAGGCCAGCAAAGCAACGACGAGTGGAAGAGCTGCTGCACGAGGACAGAGAGGGCGCGGTGAGCAAGGAGAAAGAGAGAGTTAAGGGAGGAGATGATTGGAACAGGGAGGGCAATGGCAAGGAGGAGGCGGACCATGAGGGAGTGGGCGATGGCGATGGGAAGAGCAACCACAAAGAAGCTGGTAACGGCGAGGGAGAGAGCAACAGCGAGGGTGATGGAGGCAACAGTGGTGAGAGCGACAATGACCAAATGGAGGAGGAAGAAGGAGAGCAAGGGAGAGGGCAAGACTGGCCGCACCTTGCTGATGACGGTGATGACCAACTCGCACAACTACAAGATGCTGCACAGATCAGCAGTACGTTCCATTGCTTTCCGTTTTTGGTCACACAAAAAGACAAGCAATCTCATACCAGTTCAGTTTGTATTGCGTCACATGCTCCTCTTGAGGATTGCACATCTGTGCGAATGGTGCTCATGATTGACGATCCGTCCACACCACACGTCTTCACTGCACGCGTTGGGGAGGATGCATCAACAAGACTGTGCGCGAGAACACTCCTACCTGATGTCAGCAACGCCATCGAACAAGCATGGGGCGGGTGTGTTGTTACTCGTCTGAGAGGGGCGCACCTAGTGACAGTGCATAGTGACAGCAAATGGCTCAAGCGCTCTGTGGGCGGCTCTACTCCTCGCCCCTCTTCATCAGATTTGTCTGCTTCTCCTGCAGATGGATGGCTCACCCACGGCGCTCATTTCTGGTTGAATTGGGTGGATGCTAAGTGATGCCAACAAGACTATTCACCATATGAGCATGCTCAAAATCAATGGGAGGGAGTGTACAGTGGGCCAGTGGTTCCTCTTCGGGACAAGACAGGGGGACGGCAGGCGCAGGTAGACGGGGTGTAGGGCGACTAAGCCCTCTCTGGGTACGAGTACACGTGCTTGACGGCACAGGTCGAGGGCGGCGTGACGGCACAGGTCGAGGGCGGCGCGATGGTGCAGGTCGAGGGCGGCGGTGTGATGGCGCAGGTCGAGGGCGGCAGCGTGACGGCACAGGTCGAGTGCAGGTCGAGGGCTGTGCTGTTGATGACCACTTTGCTGCCTGTCTAACCTGGTCCTTTGCCTCTTCCCTTTGTGTCGGTGTGGTGTGTGACATGTTATGGGCGCAGTCGAAGCTGAAGACAAGATTGAGGAGAGGTGTGGGGACGCGTACCATCGGTGTGATCTCACCATTGTCGTACTGCTTGGGGCGAGGTATGGGTGCAGGCAAGAAGTGCTTTGGCTGCTGATGCACAACAATGCTGGCCTTGTCTATTCTCAACCCCTGTGAGCGTGACGATGGCAGGCTGGGTGCCGGTGGTAACAGCCGATCGCCGCGAGGTGGTGCAAGCGGTGCCAGCAGCTGCGAGGGCGTTAAGAGCAGGCGTACGGTCGGCGATGACAGCGGTTCGTGCTAGCGGCTTCCCTGCCATGCGGCCTCCCAAAGGTTGGTGCGGTGACGATGAAATGCAAATGCAGGACGAGAAGAGCTTGTACCCTGGTACCGGCGTCAGGTGAGCTTCCAGTCTTAGCTGACAGGAACGGGCCGCGTGGAGGAACGGTGCTGCTGCATGACGGGTGCCGTGGGTGGCTGCGTTCAGGGCTAAAAAACAATTTCTCTTATGATTTCCTCTTGCCATAATTTGGCCAGAGAATTTGGGAAACTGTTTGACCGGCGACCAATAGAAATAACTATCAGACGGCCCCTTAAAAAAATTCAGAAAATAGATAAAAACAGCAAAACAAAAAACAGTTCAGTGGCGACGTTTTAGGAAGCTAAAAGGCGGCCGCGATGCCGATGAACTGAGCCAGCGTGAGCTCGATCTGGCCGTCGCGGTCTGCAAAGTGTGCCAGTCAGCCGCTTGCAACTCTGTCAAAAAGCTATACTGAGAGAGAGAGAGAGAAGGTTACCGCTGTCCGTCCACTGGAACGTGCTGCGACAGGAACCGAGGAAAGCGCAGAGTTGGATGAAGCTCTCCAGGCTCAGAGTGGCCGCCGCTGGCCGCTTGTCCGCTGATTTGGGGTCGTTGAGGTCAGCACCGAAGAAGAAATGGTAAGGTATGAGGATGAGTGGTACCGCTGCCCGTGGCAAACTTGCGCATGAGAGTGTTGGCGGTGGCCGGGTTGAAGTGAAAACCGCCTTCGTGGAGGGCGTTCGTGATCTCGAGCTTGTCGAGACGCCCGTTGCGGTCCCTGTCAAACTTACGGAACGCCGCCTCCATGGAGGACACGAATTTGTGCAGCTGCGCGTACTCGGCAAAGGCTGGAAGCGTTGGTGTGTCTGTGCGTCAGCAATGCCGCGGAAGGCGAGTAGTCCACGTAAACGAAGGGAGAGAAGGACAGTAAGCGTAACTGATCTCCCCGGACTGCTTGCGATCGAATACCTTGACGAGGCTGCGGCATGTGCTCGCCGAAAACCGGTGTCCGTTCCACTGTGGGTACAACAACGCGGTGGGAAGGGTGAGAAGAGCTTTGCATTTCGCGCGTGAGGGTGTGCATCAAAGACCTGTTGTTGCTGGAGCTCGGCGGCAGAGATCGAGCCATTGCGGTCTCTATCTGCCGTGTTGAACCACCGCTGTACAAACGGCACGTCAAGGGAGGTCATCATGAGCCCTTGTGAAGAGAGTCCAAGAGAGTCCATACCTGGAGCTCGGCCATCTCTTGGGCCTGGATCATGGAGTAGTAGTCGTGCCCCTGTAAAGAGAGCGGCGGATACGAGACACCAGCCGTGCGACCTCAGAACGGCAATTCTTAAGTCGTAGCCAAGGACATGGGGCTGTGGTACCCAAGGGGCGCCTTGTGAAGGAGGCGGCTGCGGGTGGGCCGGCATGCCGCCATAGGTGGGCGGAGGGCCGCCGTATGGCGAGGGAGCACCACCGTAGGATGGGGGAACGCCTGCATAGGGCGAAGGCGCGCCACCTGCATAGTAGGGAGCCGCACCTCCACCATACTGAGGCTGTGGGGGGTAAGGACCGGGTACAGCCCCGTACTGCGGTGGGGCACCCCCGTAAACAGGTGGTCCGCCTATGTGGCCTCCTTGAGGCGGCGGATATGTAGTCGTGCTTGGGTGTCCTGCGTAGGGAGGCGGGTACGCGCCGCCTCCACCGTAACCTCCCCCCTGCATGTTGCCGCGCTGTGGAAAAAAACGAAGCAGAACAAAAGAGAGAAAAGACGCTGGAAAATTAAAAAGCAAATAAAAACCAAGAGAGATCTGATCAGCAACGAGCATTGGCCAAGAATCACTGAGCCGAACTCACGTAAAGGGCTGCCTAGAGAAAGGGTGGAAGAAGTTTTGATGAGCGCGGGGGCGAGCAACAACAGGAAAGATGGGCCACCGCAGGGCTTCCCGTCGAAACGACCTGGGGGCGGTACACCAGGAGGCGGGCGAGGATCCCCGGGTGCCGTACGCGGCGGAGGACCAGGAGGAGGCAGAGGTGGGCCCGGCGGGCCCGGCGGGCCTTCTCCTGGTGGTGGCGGCGGAGGTGGAGGCGGAGGAGGGCCGCCCCAGAAAAGGAGGATTTTCGAGATCCGGCCATACATGAAGATGATCGATTGCGTTTTCATCGTGCTGGAGAAGGGCACAACGCACACAACACAGCAGGGCACGGTGGTGAACTGGCTGGTGGCAGACGAGACGGCATCCATCTACTTCTCCGTGTGGGGCGACAACACGGGCTGTGAGACTCTCAAGGAGAACGACATCATCCAGCTGCGGGCTGGCTATGCGACGCTGTTCCAGGGCAAGAATCTCATCCTCTACGCTGGCCGCTACGGCTCCATCCAGCGAGTCGGCGAGTTCTGCATGCTCTTCACTGAGACACCCAACATGAGCGAGATCCAGTGGGAGTTTGATCCACAGCACCCGGGCAAGACCGACAAGCTCATACCCGTCTGGCCCGCCCCAGGCGCTGCTGCCGCTTCCTCCTCACCCGTTCCGCCGTCCTCCTCTTCTTCTCCCTCGCTCCCCTCCTCTACCGGCGCCCCAGTGCCTCCCTCGTCATCTCACTTCGCCCCATAGTGCATGTGGGCGCTTCCCGCCAGTCACCCAAGAGAGAATGAACAGTTAACCCAAAGTGCGGCGGGGCGGCCTGACCCTTCTTGCCGTTTCGCTTTCGTTTTTTGCTTTCGTTCTTTGTCCCTCTTCCTTTTTCTCGTATGAAAACAATCACTAAAACGCAGAGTGAGTGGAAAGGTGCGGTGTTTGTATTTATAAGGGGGTTCATGCCAGTCGTGACGACCACGGTTCTCTCTTCACAGGGTGCGGTGCCCTTGGTGCGGTGCCGGTGAAGTGGAGATGAGAGGAAGGTAGAGGAAGAGAAGAGGCACAGAGAGACGGGAAGAAGCTGGTTCTCGCATTCACTCGTCCATCGTTCCATTCTTTGGCGGCTCGCACTTCCTCGACCTCTCGTCCAGCTCCTCTTGCTTGAGTCCCCTCAGCTTCTTCAGGTACTTGAGCGTCGAGGGCACGTCTGACTTCTGCAACTCCTCGTATGTCGAGTTTTGCTGAAAGTATTGCACCTCCCTGTTGAGCGCAGAGCACATCGTTAGGAGATGAGCTAGCACAACCCCCCCCCCACAATGGCCCAAAACATATTCTCTTCGCAAGTGGGAGCCAGAGGCTCGGCGTACCTGATGACTTGACCCACCAGCTGAATCTTCTCGTAGTTGATCAATTTGTGTTCCGTCACGTAGGTCTTGTTTCCCTCTTCGATGAATGTGAGATCCCTGAGATAAACGCCTGCAATGTGTAGGATTGCCCCCCCCCCCCATCAGCGGTGAACTACTGCCGAGGGAACCCTGGCGGCGGAAAGGGGAGGGCGGGCGGTTGGAAGGTTTCGTACCCAGGTAAGGGAGGGTCGGCTCCCCGTTCATCTTGATCTTGGCGAGGCGGTCGCGGTAGTTCTTGAAGTTGTGCTTGTTCTCCATCATCTGTTCTAAGCGCTCCATCGACTCCTTGTATTTCTCCGACAGATTCTGGAGGGGGGGGAGTTAGTTGGTGGGCCAGTCATTACCAGTCACTGTCTTCAGCAACACCGCAGAGACAGCCAAATGTGGAGTGGGGGGGGGGGCAAGAACGAAAGGAAGATCCGTACCGCCCACGTCTGCTTGAGCCTTTGTATAGGGTACAAGTTGAGGCCCGCCAACACTTCCATCAACGTGTTGAAGTTGTTCAACTCGGCGCATTTCTGTCACCGTGGAGCGAGCAGTGAGTGTTTCAGTCTATCTGAAGCATCGTAGCCGGCACATTGGTGGGGCGTGGGTACCTCGGCGAGAATGATGAATCGCTTAAGGAGGGAACAGCGTCGCTTGAGGTCCGTCTCTCGCACGATTCGCGTGGCCACCCAATAGCTCACCTACGCCAAAACGATACATCAGCCACAAGAATGGACCACAGGTGGAGAGAAGAGTTATGGCAGTTGTGGAGTAAGGTGGCGCTAACCTTGTTGAATCGCTCAACCATCTTTACGATGTGCCGGGCGTTTCTCTTATGTTCTGTTCTCTTCCAATTGAGGTTGAGGAATTCCCGCTCTCTGATTGACCTGGAATGGTGGCAGGACAGAGAGAGAGAGAGAGAGAGGTTGAGTTCCGAGTGCAACGCCCAACCAAAAAGCGAAAGCATCGCCGAGCGTACCGGAACATGCCGAGCTCGATGAGCGTGAGCTGTTCCGCCAGCTCCACCAGCGGCATTTCGCACAGCGAGAATCGCTTTTGCAGGCTCGCCTGAGTGCCCAGGCCAGGCACGAGGGCCTGGTCACCCGCGACATTTCTCGACGTCGTTCGCAGAAGGCGACTGGATGGGGCGAGACCCGGAGACGCCATCGGCGACGCAGCGCCCGACACCGAATTCGCTGCCCCTTCTGCACTCACGCGGTGAAAGAGCCTGAGAACGATTCTTGCCGCGATAATACCCTCACGCACGCACGCACGCACGCACGCACGCACGCACGCACGCACGCACGCACGCACGCACGCACGCACGCACGCACGCACATATACGGAGTGTGTTGTGTTGTGTTGTGTTGTGTTGTGTTGTGTTGTGTTGTGTTGTGTTGTGTTTGTACCTTCCCGAGATCGTGGAGAAGAATCGCCGGTCTTGGGCATATCTGGCACCGCCAAGGTGGTGGGTCCCGGATTGCGCACCCTGTTCTTCTCCTTGCGGACGTGCTTAACCTATTGGGGGGAGGCAAAAGACGTTGAGTGTCAACAGCCTCCCAGAGAGCGCGCCATGAATAGAATCGAGAGACCCACCTTGAGAATGAGCAGCTTGAGCTTGTTGGCCTGTTCGGAGTGGTCGCGTTCCTGGATGACCTTTAAGAATCTGAGGAGCTGATCGAAGAGCCTATTGCCCCGATCATGGAAGAAGAAGTCCCGCTCCAGATACTTGTTGAGCCACACCGACAGCATCTTTAGCACTCTGTTTTTATATAAACGTAAGTCCGACGAGGAGGTGCGAATGAGAGCGAATGAGAGAGAGAGAGAGAGAGAGAAAGGTCATAAGCGACACGACAGGATGGGGAGAAGGGCGAGAGTAGAGGCTGGGGACGCGAGAAGGGAGAGGTACGCATAGCGGCTCTTGGGATCTGACGTCGAGTTCGTAAACCTGGCTCGAGCGTTTGGGGGGGGGGGGGCGATGATTTCAACCACCTGACGGTGCTGATGTGGATTGAGATTTGGTGGGGGGGGCTGTACCTCTCCTCCAGAATAGTGAAAAAGCCCGTTGGCGAAACGAACTGACGGTAGGAGATGATGAACACTTGCAGCGCTTGCTCGTCCCTGTCCTCTTCCGTGGAGGGTTGGGCGGCACCTCCATCCTCTTCGCTCCGCACCACATCTTGGCAAGTGGACGCAAACGTAAGGGACCCCTTGGGCAGGGTGCACGAGTGCTGTTGCAAATTGATGTGCGTACCGTTGGATCTGTTCTCTTGCGGGGGCGGGTATTCTACGTGGTCGAGGAGCCAGTGTACGATGGCCTCGATGGTGCCGGATTGTAGATAACCCTGGCCATCTTTTACGTCGGCCACGATGTCCGTCCTACCGGCCCAGGTAGCCCGCAACTCGTCCTCCGATTTTTTCTTTTTGTTCTTTTTATCTTCTTCCACGAGAGATCCTTGCATCCCTTTATCACCACCTCTTCACTCGTTCACGCCTCCTTTAACTACCTCTCTTGTGTGGCTACCGGTAGCTTGGATGTGGAAATTGAAATCGTCGTCGTGTGCCTGCTCCGTCGTCTCGTGCTGTACAGTCCCTTACGCCCCCCTGGCGACCGCGCTGTGTGCGGTTATTGTCGGGTTTCGGAAATTCGAAAGGAACTGCTCCCACTCTGCACGATTTGTCCAAAATAGCGCGCACCGGAGATAGCTCATCTGCTAACGAAGAAGAAAATGCTGAAGAAAAGGCTGGGTGGTCAGGCTTGGCCTCTGTTTTTGCTGATTTGAGGTCTTTGCAGCTGGGGCGTACGGCCAGTGCGAAAGATGGACGCAAGCCTGGTGGTGCCAGTGGTATTCTGGGATGCGCCGCCGTCGCATGACATCACAACGATGGTAATGACGCTGGACAAGCGGTACCTCATCACCGGCTCCCGCTCGGGTATGATCGGCGTGTGGACCATCGCTAGCAAGGACGGCCCCGAGGTGCGTGCTTTTCCCTACTTATCGTGTCTTCTCTTCGCAACTCGGCCGTTTCGTTCCTTGGGTGGGGGGGGGGGCAATGCTCCTGACTAGGTGCTTTGCTACAGGACGAAGCACGACTGAAGCCGCACATGATGCTTGCCGGTTCCGACTCCCCCATCACCGCTCTCGCCCTTACCTCGCGACCACCCACCGACGGCTTTGCCAGCTGTACGTCAGGCCTCCATCAGCGCGAACTCGTGCCCCTTCCTCACGATCCACTTACCTTCCTTCTCTCCCCATGCCGCGGCAGTATCGCTCGATGGGACGTTGTGCGTTTGGGACCACAGGACCGGGACGTGCGTGGCGTCGGTACGCCATTTGCTGGGCAACGTGCGATGCCCCACGAGAATGGTGGCCCTCCCCGATCGGCGACACGTTGCCATCTCTGGTCAGACCGCCGAAATCAAAATAGTCGACCTGTGGACGATGCAGGTGCGCACTACGCACATGCCGGGCCTCTTCTCTCTTCATTGCCAATTCCTTGTCAACTCACCACCACGCCACCATCCATGTCTGCTACTTCGTGCGCAGGTTGTGAAGCGAATTCAGAGGCATACTTCGTGGGTTTCCGCGCTCCACAGTTGCGACCTCGGGGGAGTCGAGCATCACCCGTTCCTCATCTCCCTGGACGTCGGTGGCAATCTCTACTTCCACTCGATGCTCTACCTCACCCACGACAGCGACTCGGTACGGCGCCTCCTCGTCGCCACGGCGTGCACCCAGGAAGAAACCTGATCTCTCCGGCCGCGCACGAACTATGCAGGAGCCTCCAAAAGTGATGGTGGTTCCCACCGGAGATGAGGACACCGATGAACATGACATCAACGCAGACGACATTCGCATACCCAGCGGGCCATGTCTCAGCGTGTGCGTCTCTCCGGCAGCCAAGACCTTGGTGGTCGTGACAAGCCACTCCTGGCTGGTACGTGGTCCACATGTTCCAAGCGCTACCCGACCTCATTCTTCGTGATGTATCATCGTCGTAGCTCTACTGCTTGGAGGCCAGGCAGACGATGCTGCTCATGAAGGTAGACAGACCCGAGGGCACGTCGTGGCGAGGCGCTTCCTACGTGCACGACCTACAACTCCTCGTCTGGACCAAGGTGCGAAGCCGGCCTGATGACAAACTGCACCTCCGTTTGTGGCTGACCTGTCCGGCGCCAACTTGTCCAGAGCGGAGTGGCCTATCAATATGACCTGCCCAGAGAAATCAATCAGCTCGGCTCGCTGACCTACGCTCGAGAGCCTCCGCCCACAGTGCTGGGCACCGGCATGGATTTTGCGAGTACATTCCTTCTTCTTCTTCAAATCTTTCTCTTCGTTCTTTCCCAGCTAGCTCCTCTTCGATCGAGTCATTCGAGTCATGATGACCCTTTACCGACTACAGGTGCAGGTGGTGAGGCTGCCGCCGTTATGGGCAGTACCACACCGCGCGTGCTGAGCCTTCGCGAGTTTGGCACCACGCTCGCCGAAAGCGCCACCAGGCTGACCACGCGCAAGCACCACGAACGCAATTCATCCATTTCGCGCATCCCGGCGTCGCCCTCCTCAACCGGCACCTCATCTCGCGACACTTCTCCTCGCTCGCTTGCGGACAACTTCTTGGAACTGCACCCAGCTGGTAAGTAGTGCACTGGGACGTCGCGTTCGAGCTCAGCTCTCATCCGCGTGTGATGTAGGCGCAGGCTCACCTCGCCTTGGGACCGAGGCTCTGAAGATCGCGTCGGTGAGTTCCGACCTGGCGGATGAGGATGTCCTGGCCACGTCGAGCACGCCTACCTTCAAGTCCGGAGTCGTTCAAACGGAGGATGCAGATGTCGCCGATCTTGGTGAGGTAGGCGTCTCGCGACCTTCCCCGAGAAACTCGACGCCTATCCTGCTAATGGTTGCAATCATTAGGGGGCGTCTGCCGCGGTGCTAAACGCCATCAGCCATTCGAAGCCCGTCATCCGAGCCTCGATGGTTTTCCCCAGGTCCGATGCCGACAAGGTCGTCTGCCCCCCCCCCCCGCTTGCCATTCCCGTTTCTTTGTTTGTTGTTTGTTGACAACCCGGGCTTTGACATTGCCACAGCAGCCCCACGACGGTCGCACCACCACCGAAGCGTGGGATGAGATTTTGGTCATGGGCGACGCGTCCGGCAGCGTCGCCCTCTGGCATGTTTCCGGCGGCATAGTTAAGCCGCAGCACTTCATCCTCGGCTCGGTCGAGAGCAGCCTGGATCTTTTCGTTAACGAGTCAGGTTCGTAGGCTGGTTATTAGTCACGCCACCGATCTTCACTGCTTCGTCTAACTTGGGAGCCCATGGCTTCTTGCAGGTGAGATACGGACAGACGTGAGCCTGGCTCCTTGGGCTGTGGCCAAGGTATGTGGCCATCGTTAAAACAAGAAAAAGAAAAAAAAAGGGGGGGGGGGAAGATCGCCAGACCAGTACAGCTTAGCTAATTCTTTACTCCTCTTCCAAAGCTTTCGGATGGCTGGAAGGGTCTGGGCGACTCTGCATCGGCGGTTGTGTCGGCATCGCTCATTGTCGAGGACACGCTGCTTCTCGTGCGCGGCTACGAGAACGGCGATATCAGCATCGCCGGCCTCCCCTCTCAGGACGGTCCTCCGCGGTTCATCCGACGCGCCCACTCCTCCCGCGTGACCTCGCTCATCAGCTACGAGACGCAAACCGCGCATCTATTGATCTCGGCTGGCGCCGACAGCGTGATCAAAGTGTGGAACCTTGTGTGCGTCCGGCTCTCATCGTCGCTCAATCTCTCCCGCTTTGCCTCTTACCAGTTGTGCTGCGTAGGACTGCCGAGCTGGAGCACGTCTTTTCGCACCATGCCGCTCCCGTGACACATCTCATACGGCCTGAGTCAAGGTGCCTGAGACACGCTGGTGCCCCCCTCTTTGTGTTTGCCAAAGCTTAACGGGTGTCTCTCGGTGGCCGTTCTGACAACAGGGAAGGAGTGAAGACCTCTGTGGCGGATGATGTGTTCATATCGGTATCAAGGGACAAGTCGGTCGGCCTCTTCTCACTTGACAACATGAATTGGTACTGGCTGGGTGTTTTATTGATTTTATTTTAGTTTTAGCGCCTCACTCGACTAAATCTCATATCTGTCGGCAGTATACACGTTTTTGGAGGCCATCCTGCCCAGATCCGCGACGTTGGGTGGCGAGCAGAGCAGGACTATATCATTGTACAGTGCGAGGACAGCTCGGTGTCCGTGTGGGAAGTATGAGACCTATGGCTCTCCCCTCTCGCCCTTCATTTCCCGCTTACTGATATCATACCGCGTGCCCGATGTTACAGATCAGCTCTGGTATGCTGGAGAGCCGCATCTATGGCAAGGCAGCCGAAGGCATCATGGAGAACGTACCACGCCTGCTCAGGTTCGTCGGCCGCAGCACGTTGCGCTCCCAGTTGGTGCCCAGCTTCGTATTCTGACAGGTGCGTGCGGTGGGGGGGGGGCGTGTGTGGTGTCGAACAGACGTGGGTACGGGGCGTCCACGCTTCAAGAGGAGCGCGCCGTTTCATCGTTCACCGTGCAGTCCGAACAGAATGGTGCAATTTCTCTCTCGCATCTGGCTTGGCTCCACGAGTCCCTCACTCCTCCGCACGTGGCGACCGACAGACTCGCCGCTCCAAGTGCTCAACCTGAATATCAAGAAGCTGGTGCAGGGCCTTTACGCCTCCATGAAGGTGCCTCTCAATGGCAGGAGGTATGTGGGTCACCGGCCTCAGCCTGGCGCGTCCTACCGCAAGCGCTGATTGTTGTCTGCGCAGCCAACCGAACGGCGAGGAGGCCCCGCAGCAGCACAAGGCGCGGCATTCGGTCAGCACCGCCGGCCGTGCGCCCAGCTCGGAGCCCCTCAAGCGGAGGAGCCTGCATGGCGCCAAGCCTTCAACAAACGGGGCCCCGCGGGAGAACTCCAAGGCCAGCCAGCGGGAGCGAAGCAACAGCAAAACTGCGGAGAGGACCAAGTCCAACGCGTACCTCCTCTTCAGCTACCTCATCCCATGGAACACTTCCGAGTCGCTCGACCCGCTCTGTACAGACGTCCTCCTGCTCCATCCACCCTCGCCGCACGTCACGTTTGGCCTGAAAAGGTATGCCTCTCTCTCTCTCTCTCTCCCCCTCGCTCGCTCATTTCCCTCTTCTCTCGTTCTCCGCTTGCGTCGCTATCCATCTGGCTGTCGAGTGCGTGTACTGATGGGAGAGGTTTCCCCCCGGGTTTCCCCCCCCCAAGTGAGGGCAAGATGCTGGGTATCCTGGTGCCGACGAGCGCCCAATATAATGGGCGGTGGCAGGCGAGCGACAGGTTGACGGCGTTGCATGCGCTTGCCGGTGTCACTTTCGCCCAGTCTCTCCTGCATACGGGTATCTTCCTCTCCCACCCTTCCTCGCCCTCCAGGTGCTTGCGTGTCTGCGGAGAGACGAGAGTGCCCCGCGTTGCTGAGCTTACGTGACCGCAGGGAATGAGAACGCGAACCACACCCTGTCGACCTACTTCCGCTCCAAGGCTCCGGAGATCACTTTGGATTATATCGAGCCCTCGCTGCTCTTCCTCACCAACTACTACCAAGACCCGATGGGTAAGAGGCCTCCCTGCCCGTTCGCAACGTCGATGGGGAAGGGCAACGCGCGCCAATGGAGGGGAGGTTATGGCTTGAACCTCACCACCAGCACCTCGTTGGCCAGATGACATTGTGCAAGCTGCGAGGTCGCTCTTCAAAGCTTCCGTCACGAGAATGCCTGTGGACGCCCTTCACTCGTTTGCCCACTCAGAGGCCAGCTTGCGTATGTTTTGCTCTGCCCGCTGCCCTTCTCCTCCTTCTCCTCACGTGGCCGCCTCTCTCTCGGTTCTACAGTGGCGATCAGGCCTGCCGAGGAGCGAGAGACCAGGCTCTTGATGCTGGCCATCCTGGGTTCCGAAAAGCCCGATTGCCTCGAACCCAGGTACCTGCTTTCCTCACACACGACCTGGTGTTCGTCCAAGCTGCATCACCGACGCGCGTGCGTGGCTTCTATCATGCAGCACAACGCAACAGGTGGTGAAGGTCATGTTCGACCTCCTGAAGCGGAAGGACAGCCCGCTGCGATTGACGGCGGCCGAACTGCTGGGCAAGGGATTCGCCGCGTGGCGGGGCTCCTCCAAGGACACCAAGGCCCTCGTTCAGGTCTCCTCCCTTCCATATGAAGTGACGCCTTCGGTCAAGTCTTGGCCTCACCCGCGACCCTGCACTCGCGTTGCGCATTCAGGCTCTCTTCTCTCTCGCCCTCGCCAAGGATTCGCTCACGGTTTCGGACATGGCACAGAAATCGCTGATACAGATCGGTACCTCCCTACTCTGCCCTCTCATCCTCTTCTCTTCTCTTCTCTTCTCTCTCTTTTCTGCTCCAACCAACGACGGACTAACCGAAGCCCTCTTCCTGCGCTGCGTCCAGGATCGATGGAAACGCGCGCGTTCATCGACGCGCTATCGGAGCTCATCACCCGCTCTGCCACTCCTCGGAACGAGAAGGCGCAAGCGCTAATGCTCATTTCGCTTCTTGTCGACAGAGTATGCCCCTTCCCTCTTCCCGCCTGCGTTGTTTTTCTAACGCAGTGTGGAAATGTATCTATACACAGGAAGGGCCGCAGGTTGTGGGCGAAGTGGGCAAGATCGTGGAGGCGGTCATCAATTCACTCGATCCAAACATCCCCGACCTGAGAACCAGCTGCTTCGCAACGGCGAACGCCGTGCTGCAGGTGATCGTCTCGCAGTTCCCGATGGTCAGCTTCAACAAGCCGACGCAGAGGCTGGCCGTGGGCACCAGCAAGGGCGTGATCCTCATCTACGACCTCAAGACCGCCACGCGCTGGCATGTGCTTGAGGTATACGCGCCCATGCCAGCGCATGTCCCATGGCAATGCGGTCTAACCGGAGTTGTAATCTCGCGCTTTTGCAGAAGGGCCACTTGGGTCCGGTCACGAGCGTGACCTACAACAGGGACGGAGACAAGCTGGCGTCGTACTCGCTGACCGACGGCCGCCTCGTCCTGTGGGCCACTAAGACGTCCTTCTTTGAATACTTCTCTACTGCGCCCACGCCGCAGTTCATCGACGCAGGAAAAGCTGACCGTACGAGCTTGTTCCCCCACCCTCTCCCCCACCTCTTATCTACTGGACGTGGCGACTTGATGGACGATCATACACAACCAGGGCCCATAACGCCCAATGAGGCGCTCACTGTCAAGTTGCTGTGGACAGAGCCCAAGCAGATTCAGCTCCTCCGCAAATGGATGGGCTCCGCCACCTTCAAGCTCTGATGTCCATCCCCTTATCTGCTTGTCTTCCCCCCCCCCCTCTTTTATTTAAATCCAACTCGTGGAACGCGTTAGGCAACTCCGCGTCTCGCTTGTGCGTCGCCAAAGGAGAGCTGGTGCGGGGAGGGGTTGGCTTCTGTGGGTTGCAACTGGCCCAAGCGTGACCAACAGGCGCGTTGTTCGGGCCATTACGCCGAATAAATAGCCGCGAGAGCAGTTCTGCAGCGGAAAGGCCGCAGCCTACTTCTGGGCCCGCAACTGCACACGCAACTGAAACCGCACCGGTGCAGCAACGCGTTCTTGCTTCACACCAACCTTCTCCAAATCTTCAGTGGCAAGGCAAGGTTGCTGGCGCAGAATCTGGCAAAAAACCTTTAAACCAACGAAAATGATGGACGCCTATGCCGGGGGCGAGGAGGAAGGGGAAGAGAAACTGAGGATTGTTGATGGATATCGCCTTTTTCGAAGGCGGTGGATCATGCTCGCCCTCTTCTCTCTCCTCTCTCTCACCAACGCCCTCGCCTGGATCTCTTTCGCTCCCATCTCCGGCCTCACAGGTATTCTCCTCCTCTTTCTTCTCTTCGCTGGTGGTGGTGCACCCTTGCGGCACAGGGCTCACGGTGAGCCTTGTTGTGGCAGCCGAATTCTATCGAGTAAGAGAGCACTGGGTGAGCGGGCTGGCGATGGTCTACATGCTGGCCTACATAGGCGGCGTGTGGGTGGGCACATGGGTCATCGAGAAGAGGGGCCTGCGATTCGGCGTATGTGTGGCACCGCCCTATCTCTTCGGCGGACCTCGGTGGGCTGATCTCGCACTTCGTCGTGCGCGCCGCAGGTGGTGGTCGGCAGTATCCTGAACATGGGCGGAGCGCTCATCCGAATCGGTGGTGCCGATCCGCAAGCCTTCTGGCTCACCTTCCTCGGTACACTGCGCCACCATCTCGCTGCTGCCCTTTGCCCGTTGCGTTCGAGCCTCAACTGCGGTCATGCCCCATCGGTAGGTCAAGTGGTACTGGGCTGTGCGCAGGTCTTCATCCTTGAAGTGCCGCCCAAGCTCTCCGCCAACTGGTGCCTCGGCTCACCTCTTTTGCTGCACACACGCATTCGCGCCCGCCGCTCTGTTTCATCTTTCCTGGTCTCAATATACTCACGCGCGGCCTGGGCACAGGTTCGGCCAAAGCCAACGGTCGCTTGCCACTGCCATCGGACTTTTGTCGAACCAGCTGGGCGTGGGCCTGGGTTTCATCCTTGCCCCCTTCATTGTGCATCGCAGGCAGGAGTGCGTGTCTTTCCCTCCCGTGCTGTCGGCCCGGCCCAAGCCCGCCCGTTTGGCTTTTATTACTGACGCGAGCGCGCCGCCGCAACCACCGTGGCCGTGCAGCCTGCCGGCACTGCTCTACGTGGAGGCGGTCATCTGCGGGTTGGTGTCGGTGCTGACGATCGTGTTCTTCCGCGGGGAGCCGCCATCGCCGCCCTCGGCCGCGGCAGAGCTCAAAGCCCGCGTGCTCGAGATGAAGGGGCAGGGCCTGAGACCGCTGGCCCGCGTGCTGGGCATCATCACGCCCCAGCCAAAGGGAAGCGTGTCGGCCCCACCCCGCGACGAATCCGACCTACCTGCGCCTCACGTGGAGCTTGGGGCGGCAGAGGCCGCGGTCCCGAGCAGCGAGATGTGGCGTCTCGACAGCTACCAGAATGGCGGCTTCGTCCCTAGGGGGGATGACGTGGATCTGGAAGACGATTGCGACGACAGCGAGCTGCAAAACAACACCACGGTAACATTAGAGCGTTGTATGTTGATTGTACGGCTATCTGAACGTTCTTCTCTCCGGCGCTGGGGCAGGTGGCCTGGTGGACTCGCTCGTATAGGCGCAACCTTCGCGAGCTGCTGCGCGACCGCAACTTCCTGTTGCTCATGTTCTCCTTTGGCATCGCCGTGGGAGCGTTCTACAGCATCCTCGTCCTCTTTGGGCACATGACCCCGCAAAGCGGCGTACGGCGCTCCCCTTCCTTTTCCCTTTTCGTCCAAATCGCGAGTTAGGTTGCTGATGGACAACCCTCCTCCTTTCTCTGATGCAGAGGGAAGTCGGTGTGCTGGGCCTGCTGTTCATTACCATGGGCATCGCCGGCTCCTTCGTGGCCGGAGTCGTCCTCGATACGACCCGCCAATATGCGCTGTTCACAAAGGTGCACCCCTGAACCAGCTCTCATGTTGGTGGTCCCCTCTGTGCAGTAGAGGGGAGGGGAAGTATTCTTCTCTGACGCGTGCGCACCGTCGCAGATCGGATTCGCTGGCCTGTTGCTGAGCTATGTGTGGTTCTTCTTGGAGGGCGCCGCCGGCCGCAACTTCATCATGATGTCCTTCCCGTGCTCATGTCTGGTACTCGAGTCCCCTCCTCGCCACCATTCCTGCGTGGAGTCATCCCACACGCACACAAAACAGTGCGCCTGTGATGACTGATGAACGTCTTTCCCAGGGATTCTTCATGACCGCCATCTTTACTCTGTGCCTCGAGACCGGCGTAGAGTGCACCTATCCGATCCCCGAGGGCACCACCGCCGGCCTCCAGCTGCTCTGCGCGCAGGTTCTGGGGGTCATATTTATCACCGGTACTCCCCTTCTTTCCACCCACTTCTCGCGTTGTGTTGTTGACATGGTTGCCCCCCTCTTTTTTGTCTCTCTGTCAAAACCACCAAGTGATGGAGGCGACGAGGCGCTTTACCATCGACGCCCGGCGAGCGACTTTTGCGGCCTCGAACATACTGCTGCTGGGCGGCCTGGTTCTCTCGTTCATCCTCATCATGTTCTTCAAGGGCGAGAATAAGCGCCTTCAGGACGACCCTTCCTTAGCCCCGCGTCGCGATCGCGGCCACCATGGGCTCCGGTGACGACAGTACAGAGCCAAAGTGGTTCATGAAACGGAATCAGAAAACCCGTTGTTGTTGTTGTGTATAAAGCCGTTGGGTGCCTTCGTTTCATTCGTCGCGATCGTCCCCCACCGGTATTGGCGTTCGTTTAGTTATTGCGCGGCCGAATGAAAGAGAGCCAAAGCCAGCAAAAGCAAAGTTCTTCGTTACGTGGGGCTAGTGCAAAGGGGGCCTCACGAGTGGCTGAGCTTGGTCTCAGCCTGCGCGCAGTCATGATGGAACAGTGCGGAGAGGAGCGGGGGTCCCCGCCCTCGTCCTCGTCCTCGTCCTCCCCCTCGCCATCCTCGTCGCCCGCGGGGCGAGGAGGTATGATGCGGGGCTGCCTGGACCGGGTGGCCTCCCTCCGCTCGCTCCTCACCGTGTCGCAGAAGAACGTTCACAAGACGCACCACCACCCTTCTTCCGCCGAGGACAAGCACCTTATTAACCGGACCACCCCGGTGGACCCCGCACCAACCCCGTTGGGCGGAAGCGAACGAAGAGTGGAACGCGACGGCAGCGCGCAAACGGCAGCTGGAGGAGCGAAGGGCAGGATGAACGGAGAAAAGCTCAAGCGCACGTTGTCGCAGCGCAGCAACAGAAGCTTGGGGCGAAAGAAGTACCTCGCTCCTGGCCGCAACGCCACCTCAGTCGCCCCCTCCTCCCGCAACCACCTCGTACCCCCCCCCCCGCTGCCCCCTTCGTTTTCGTTTTTCCTGTTTTTTTTTTTGGTCCACTAATAATTAGTTCTTTTATTGTCATTTGCTGCGCACGCACAAGTTACTTCGACCACGAATAAGAGTTCTGGTGGCGTACTTACCTTGCGTGGAACAGGTGAATGCGGCCTCGTACTTGGAGGTGGGCGATGGGTCCATGGTGCCCGTCGTGTTTCAATGGCCTCGCAGTGCAACCGAGGTGCGCACCCTTCCCGCCTCGCGGCACCGTCGCTAGGCGAGAGCGAGGGAGAAAAGTTCACGTGTGTTGGATTGGCTGCTTGCAGATAAGCGTGCTATTTCGTGCCGAGGGCGCCGAGCAATGGGAGGAGTACTCCATGTACGGCGACTCGACGAAGGGATATCGACTCATGGCCCTCCTCGACGTACGCGCGCCACTGTACTGAATCACCAACGAGCCCCGCTGGGCATTTGTTCTTACCGTGTGTGTGTCGTCTCTGCAGCCCGCAGTCTACCACTTCAAGTTCTGGGCCGATGGCATCTACTACCAGCATCCTGGATGCCCACTCCCCGACAACTTCCCCGACGACTTTGTCGTCTCGTTCAACCTCCAAATCGTGTGCAAGGTAACCTGCTCGCATTTATGACAGCTGTATCACATATATAGAGCTAATTTTGTATATATCTGTAACTCCGACATGTGTACCCAGCGCATACGACCCGAACACGTAAAGAAGCTCATGCACAAGTACGCCGTCAAGACGTGGGTGCGGCATGCTGCCAAGCGCGGGTTCGGCCCCAAGACCACCGACCGTTCTGGCCGCCACGGCATCAGCGCTCTCACGCAGAGCCTCAAGAAGAGTGAGCTCTCCCCTCTCCCTCTCCCAAATCAGGCCTGCACGCCACGTCGCAATGACATGCTCACCGTAGAGTACGACGCGCAGTACCCAGCGCCGATCTCGCTAGATCGCCCCAGAAAAAGCGGATCATCTCGCTGCGGCGGAAGAAGCCAACGCAAAAGGACAAGAAGGGCGCGACCGGTTCGCCGCCGAATCACCGCTCGCATGGACAGGCAGGTCGTGAGGCTCCCTCCCTATGCGAGGAGGAGGATATCGACACCGCCTCCACAATCACCGACGAAGAGGACGACGCCCACGGGGGCCGCGAGAGAGCTGATCGGGCACCGATTGAACTTGTGAACGATGACGGTGCCGAAATGCGGCGGCCGGAGAGGCAGTCACATCATCGGAAGCCGATTGGGGACCGGGCCAATGACGAGCATGTAGAATCGCCACATGTCGACATCTCACAGCCGAAGCGGCGGACGCTGTTTGCTGCCAGGATCGATGACGATGACGAACAGGACAACGAAGAGGAGAAATTCTATTCGGATTCGTCGTACTATTCGTCTTCTGAGGACAGCGACTGTTCTTCCGACGAAGACAACGAGAGCGACGGCGAGGCCAACGGGCAAGAGGAGAAGAGGCCGAAGAAGGAGGAGAAGGAGGAAGAGGCCGACGTCACTGCGAGCGAGTGTGACGACAGGGACGGGATAGAGGCCGAAGTGGCAAGCGAAGAGGAGTCGACCGAATACGAAGATGACGACGAAGACGAAAATGGAGATGAATGCGAAGAAGGGAATGGTGAAGCGGAGGAAGGCGAACGACCAGATGGAGGGAAGGCTTGCCGCGGCAGGAAGCAGAGGGAAAGGACCCAGAGGCGAGAGAAGAGGCGGACCAGGCGACGGAGTGAACAGGAGACCAAACGACAGAAGATGAAGCGAGGGCCGCTGGTCCGTCTTCACCCCAAGACTGTGCTCCCCGTCACCTTCTTTTGGCCCGGGCCTGCCCGATCCGTACGACCTGCCTTCTTTCTTTCTTTCTTTTTTTTCTTTCTTTCTTTCTTTCTCTCTTAGAGGCCACTAACGGCGACACATGGACATGCACACGATCCCACACAATGATTGGCGCAACGCAGGTGCGATTGCTCTACAAATCCTACTTCCACGCCAAGTGGAGGTCCAAGTCGATGCTGCCTTCCTCGCAGTCTTCCTCTCGTGCGTTTCCCCGGCTACACGTGATTGCGTGCGTGCGTGCGTGCGTGCGTCGTCTCACGCAGGCATCCATCCCGCTCTTTTTTGCGGTACCGTTGGTGGCGGCGTTTAGGGTGGAGTGTGCGGATAACGCTGCTGCCGGGCATTTACCAGACGTGCTACCTGATCGACGGCGAGCACTACTACGCCTCGCTCAGCCGGCGTGTGGTCGATCCTCAGCACGTAGTCAGCGAATGCAATCTCTACCGAATCGACGTCGACGTAAAGGTGCACTTTGGCGCCATTCTTGTTCATGTTACGCTACGTGGCCCTGAACGTACGATGTTCGTGATCTGCTGTGCTGTGCCGAATGGTATGCCAGCCCTGGCTGGAGGCGACCAAGAAGAAGGGCCACCTGATCAAACAGGGCGGTCGCATCAAGACCTGGAAACACCGTTATACCACGCTCCAGCAGCACGAGATTCACTACTTCCGCGACGATAAGGTGCGCTCGCCGCCCATCGCGTGATTGCCACATATACGCGATACACATCTCACCTTCGATTTGCAGGAAGAAGAACCGATCAACGTAATTCCACTGAGCAGCGTGGAGGGCGAGATTGAGGCCAGCGAACTTGCGGGCAAGAAGCGTTCATGCTTCCAGCTGCGCACGCCTGGCCGCACTTACGTCTTCTCATCTTCACGCCAAGAGGTACAAAGTCGTGATGTCACATCAGCCAGCAAGTCTTGGACGCAAAAGTGTGGGTACCAACATGTGCGAGCCCCTCGTGTGCGTGCGCAGGAAATCGATGATTGGGTGCGGTGCATCAACAGGTCGGCGTTCATGCACAAGAACTGGGAACGGGCGCTCGCACACTACCGACCGCCTCCTGCCACCTACCACAACACTGTATAGACTTATCTCCTACTTACACATCATGATCAAGCACTGCAAAAGTTCTCCACTTCCCTCAACCGGCTCAAACTGGGAGGCGGACGGCGGGGACCACTTCTGGGGCCCGGTGAAGAAGTCCTGTCTGGCCGGCCTTCACAGGGTATTTTCTGATTGGCCAAAAAGCGACGACTATCAGCCCAAAAGGGCACAAACTCCTTTACCACAGGAAGGCCACCCATGAACAGCACCTACGGCACACTTGAGCCGACCTCTTTCGCGTCCCTGCCATCAAATAGCTTCGACGGAGAGGACGAGGAGCTCCGACTTCTTCCCCTCCCCGACTACACCCAACGGCCAGCAGTGGTTTGTCACCGCAATGTAGA
Organism: Acanthamoeba sp. SK_2022b; assembly: GCA_027943245.1. Classification (NCBI taxonomy): domain Eukaryota; phylum Discosea; order Longamoebia; family Acanthamoebidae; genus Acanthamoeba; species Acanthamoeba sp. SK_2022b. The sequence continues at coordinate 58,735 of JANDJZ010000128.1, read as the reverse complement.
GGGCAAGTGGGACCTATTGTTACTAACAGGCAGTGCAACAGCGTAGGGGCAGAGTCGTGGCGGCAGCCTTCTATATCCATGTGGCCGTGGCGGTGGCGCTATTGGTCGTGCTGCTAGGGCTAGTTGACCTGGACCATAATCAAACTCTCACCAGCACCTTCACCATCAGTTTGTACAGCTTGAGCTACGTAAGTTACCAGATATCGCCTGTAAGAATGGACTTGTGCACGAGCTTTTAACTCCTATTCTGTTCAATAGGAGCTACCGCCTCTCTACAGCCTTGCGGCAGGCTACATCTTCGCGGCCACTGTCGTCTCTACCATTGCGGCGGTGTTCTTTGCGTGGATGTGGATGGCGACATCGAGAAAGTACCCGCTCTTCCTCACCTACCTCTCCATGGTCATGTCGCCTTTGTCCTCGCTTACCCTGGCCGGCTATTCATTCTATCAAGGTACCGCTGGTGTCCTGGCATTTCCAGCTGCTTGGTTAACATTGATTGTCAATTACAGGTCAAGTCTTTTTGGGAGGAATGCTTCTCCAAGTTGCAGTCGTAATCATGATCCTATTCTGGAACTGGAGAAGCCGCATTCCCTATGCAGTCGAGCTTCTTCAGACAACTGTCACCTTCCTTCAAGCCTACCCAGGTCCCGTTCGTGTTGGTACTTTGTACCTCCTCCACCAAACGCAGATCAATTTCTTAAAGTGCCTCGACACCATTAGCCTTTGTGTCCTTGCTGCCGGCTGTGTTTTGGCATTACTTCACGGCACTGGGAGCGCTGCTAGCGGTCACCTGCATCGAATCTCCTGTTTTAAAGTTTATGGCGGTGAGCTGCTACTTTGCCTCCTCTACCTGGGTTCCGGCAGGTCAGCCCCAACCACATATACCACACATCCACAAGCATAAGCCCTGGCTGACTTGTTGAACAGCAATCAGTGGCTTCCTGCGAGTGGTCTCCGCAGGTGTGTGTGCCGTTTGGTATGTAGACGATCCAATAATGGAAGGTGGCCATCGCAGCAACCCCACCAGGTTCTACGTCAAGCAGGGACTGACGTCGTCGTTCAACGCCATCTCATTGGCTGCGCTGATTGGCTTTGATCTGCGCACCGTTCGCGCCAGTTTCGTTACTTACCAGTACGGCCCAGCCAATGCACAGAAACTGATATCTGACTTAGCCAAAACAGGAAAATCTGCTGCAACTGCTGTCGCTATGTGGTTTCGAATCTCGACCGAGTTATCCCCTACTGCAACCACTATTCCTACACGCAAGTACCTACTCTTGTCCTCACTTGACATCATTCCCAACGCTCACTCCACTCTCATGTGAGATCAGATCGCCACCCACGACAAATCCTACTTGGACGCTGCCAAGGGCACCTGGGATTTGCTACAGAGTGTGAACGCTGTTTTGGACGATAACCTCCTCGGTACCTGGTCTAGCACGTTATGTGGTGCGTTGTAGTGACGCTAACTTGGTTCGGTGCGAAGGCGCGCTCCTGCCTCTGTCAGTAACAATGGTGGGAATATTGTCCCTCATTCCTGGCCTCATCTTCACGGCCATTTTTTTGGATGACTACTACCTGCTCGCCTGCTTCCTCTCCTATTCGGTCTGCTCCCCACGCTCTTATTAACTAGAGCTGCTGTGTAAGACTGACTCGATGGTGCAGAGTGGTACAGCTGTGATGGGGCGGGTGCTTCAGGTGATTGACAGTGCTGCTGTGACAATCGTTCTCTGCTTTGCTGAGCGGCCAGAAGTCCTCGAGCGCAAGTGTCCCCACCTCTACGCTCGATTCCAGTCCCTCTGCAACCCTCTATCGGAGACGGAGTATAACATTATGTACAGGCACAACTCATAAAGTTGAACTTCGCCCAGCCTCACGACGGCCTCTCACTAGCGTCAACCTACTCGACACCTAGCTGCACCTTTTGAGAAGTTAACTCCAGAAGCCACTCCCACGGCACTTCGGAGCCCTTCTTCGTTGCTGCAATAACACGCTGAAGTCCTACATCAGCCAGTTCATGGTCAGGGCATCTTCTGCCAGATGTAGTTTTAAGGCCACTACACCGGCGCGGCTCCCTTCCCATCACGCTCTCACCCGATGTAGAGAATGAAGCATACGATGTATCTCTAATAACGCTTTAGTCCTACACGACCCCACATCGGTGCTGCGTCAGCTGTAACCTCCTTAATCTTTCCTGATGGTTTGGATGCGCTGCTCTACGCGCATAGGCAGCCCATCCTGGGGACGGAGGGCGATGGCCGGGCGGAACCTCCATTGGTAGTCGGGAGTGACGAGCTTGAATTGGAATTTTTGCACGAGCATCGCCAACACCGTCAGCATCTCCGTAGTGGCGAACTTCTTGCCAATGCTGCAGCCATAACAGTTTGTATCAGTTCAGTAGGAGATCTCCTATAAATGGGACGAGGATACATACCACACTCGAGGGCCAGTAGAGAATGTCCAGATCTCCTTACCGGCCTCGGTGCCGGTAAATCGTTCTGGCTTGAAGGTGCATGGATCCGTCCACTGGCTAAGTCCCAGGTGAGTAGATATCTTTTCGCACTCATTAAGACACAGTAAGCATACCTCTCGTCGTAGTGAAGACTGGGCATGGAGGGCGACACAGTCGCGCCCTTGGGGATAGCATAACCGCCGAGCACCATCCCATCAGATTTGACGATGCGCCCAGAAACCTGAACTACTGGGGGCCGCATACGAAGCGTTTCCTTCAGGAACATGGACAAGTATTCGAGCTGATGGCCAACATTCGAGAGCGAAGCATCCAAGTGAGTGAACAGAACGCGTGGTAATGCATGGAATCACATACCTTCGAAAGGTCGGCGAAGTTGAAGTCATCTCGGTCCCCGAGCACTGAATCGACCTCCATCCATACTTTTTGCTGTACGTCCGGATGTTTTGCCAAGAAGTAGAGCGCAGCGGTCAAGGCACTCGACGAGGTATCGTGGCCGGCGAGGAAAAACAAAAACAGGTTGTGGCTTATCTGGTGGAGTGGAACAGAGGAGTTAAAGGTGCAGGTGAAGCCTTGCGTTGTTTCCCATACCTCCTCGGTACTGAGTTTGCCATCCTCATTCATGGCTATGATGTGGTCAAGGAGATCAAGGTTCCCGTCGCTGCTGCGGTCGCCCTGCCTGTTGGTATGGTCAGACCGAGTCTCGGAGTCTAGTACCAAAAAAGCGAGCGTGCCTGTGCGCCGAGATGACGTGGTGCAAGAATGCCTGGAAGTCCTGGACGGACTCTTCCAGCCTCTTGTTGTAGGCAGTGGGCAGCTTCGTGATAAACGGGAAAATAGATCTCCATGGCAGAAACACAGCTGAGAGTATACGACGGTAGTGCTGCAGGTTGTTGCCTATCTCCTCTGCTCCGCATACTGCGCCGAAATCGTATCTAAAAGCTCCCATACCTTAGAATTGGGTTGCTTAGTCACGGACTTATACCCCACGTTATCGTCAGGAATTGTTGACGAACCAATGGCATCAAGTGTGAGCTCCGTTAGGCCCTCTTCTACTTTGATCGGTCGATCGAGCTGCTGCTTCCATTTGGTAATCAACTTGCGAGTGCAGCTAGCGAACATGGGCACCAAGGTCTGAATCTTCTTGTACTTGAATGCTGGATCCATGGCTCTGTTGTGATAGTCGGTGACCATCAGCGAGCGCACCCTTGGATAACCACAGGCACGCGATGATAGGGCACCTTCGTTGGCTCTTCCATTTGTCCCCCGATACAGTGACAAGGCTAGTACCCATCATGCGGGACAAGGTATGGCTCCTATCAAGACCAGAAGCCTGGGAGAATAGCTCTCCCTTGTCGTTCAGCACTCTACGCACGTCTGAAAGTGTGGAAGGTAGCATACGTCATAAGCGACAACAGTTCGAAGTTGTCTTCGGTGCAAATTGACACATACCTTCAGGCTGGGATACGATCACGATCGGCTTAAGCCCACGCCATTGAATATAGGTTGGTCCCAGCTCTCGTCTAGTCCTTCTTGCGTTCTCTACACAACCGCTTGAGTCAGGGGTATGCGAGCAGACAAACTGCGAGGAGCAGTCGAACGCACCAATGGGATCGAAGACGTGAACACTGCGCTTGGCCAGGCTGAAGAGGTGCCGCAGATTCTCCAGGTAGTCTTTCGCTGGCATGGGCTGGCCTGTCTGCACATTGGTGAAGCCGGCCAACTTACGGGCAACGTAGACGCGGAGGGCGAGAAGCAGCACCCCTAGCACCAGCAATCCGTTTCCCGCCCAGACGGCGATAGCAGATAGAACCGGGAACATGCCTAGTGTATACACGTAGTAGATTACAACTTCGAAGGAGGAAGAGGACGGAGCGCCGCTACTTGTGCCCCTAGGCTAATAGCCCATTGGCCGGAAGGGGTCGACTTATCGGCATGTCCTTATTTGCCCTGGTGTCACTTTTTGTCCGCTCTCTTTTTTCTCCAATCGGCACGATGTCAAGGCAACTCACAAAAAGCTTGGCCGGTCTAGGTTTCCGCAGACAATTTGCAAGCCATGGCCAGGAGGTACCCCGAAGCTCCGCTCTCTACCAATGACGACCGAGATGAAGAGCAAGACCTGATGATAGAGGAGGAGGAGGGAAGGAGGCTTTGGCATAAAACATACGTTGATGACGTCCCACCCCCCGAGAAGAAGCTCCTCTCCAGATTCACCCAAGCGGCTCGATTCTGTTGCTCTAGAGACGCATGGCGGAAACCCAACCTGCTGCACATCTTTATATCATTCTTCCTCTACATGCTGGCCAACTCTTTTAGCACAGCCGTGATTCCCCTTGTACGGTGTTTCTCGCTTCCTGCTACTCATTCCGACCCCATCACCTCAACGTTGATCTCTCTGGCAGATTGTGATAGAATTGTGCGACGGCGACGTGAGCGAGGCGTCATCCATACAGGGCTACCTCTCAGCCAGCAACGCCGCAGCGACGCTTTTTACCGCGGCCACGTTGGGCCTCATCTCCGATCGCTGGGGTCGCTCGTCCTGCCTCTTCATCTCACTGGTACTCCCACATTAACCACGACAAGTGAGGAGAGCTTCTTACTTGGCCCCTTTTGCTCCCAAGCTGGGGTTCGGGATCGATATGGGAGGGATGGCAGCAGTGACTGCGTTCAAATGGGGCGTGTGGCCATTGTTCTTCACACGCATCGTGGGGGGCGCCAGCTCCGGCTTCTATACTGCCGGATACGCGTACGTCGCCGATGTCACCAGCACGGACAACCGCACCAAGAACTTTGGAATCTTCGGCATTGCCATGGGGCTGGCCTACATGGTGGGTCCAATCGTTGGAGGGTTGCTAGGAGAGGTGCGCATGACAATTTTCACTAAGGCACCCCCACAGTCTGACTGAAAGACATGGCAGGTGAATCTCGCCATTCCGCTGATCGTATCAGTGGTATTGGTGGCCGCCAACATTGTATACGTCCAATTCCTGATGGTTGAGTCCAAGCGACCCGAGAAATCGCCGTGGCAATGGGGGCGTGTGAACCCATTCCGCTCATTCGCCATGCTCCTCAGCAACTACTACGCCCTCAGCGTCGGTATGCCAGCGCCATCATTCGTACGGCGCTAATCCACTAACAACGCATGTTCGTGATGACGTATTTTTGCTCCGACAGCGCTTACCTTCATGATCACGTTCCTGGCCGAGGAAGGTGTAATCGCCGTTTCCATGCTCTTCCTCAAGAAAAAGTTTGGTTGGGGCGCCATTGACTTCGGCATTATGACCGCCTTCTTCGGCGTCACCTATGTCCTGTCGCAGGTATCTCTTCCTCTCTTCTCTGATCCTCAAATCTGATCTTGACAACCGCAAATACTTTAGGGAGTGCTCATCCGCATAGTGCTGCCCTGGCTGGGAGATCGCAAGTCTCTCCTTATGGCCATATTCACTGATGCTGTACATCTCTCTCTCTCTCTCTCTCTTCTTTATGTGTTGGCCCTAACCTTCGACTCCTGGCTCATGGAACTCAGGCGAGCACCTGGCTGTACGCAATCGTACCCAGCGGCTACTACCTGTATCCGCTCATGCTACTCCGCACCGTGTCGATGATGGCGATGCCCATATGCAAGGGTATCATCTCCAAGCAGTACGGACCGCAACAGCAGGGCGAACTCATGGGCGTCCTCTCGGGTCTCAAAACCATCACGGGGTTCGGTGGACCGCTCTTGTACAACTCACTGTTCTCCTACTTCACCTCCGAGAACGCGTGGCCCACCGAGGATCCAGGTTCGGAGCCACTGGTCACACTTGTGGCCGGATCGCGTTTTGACTCGCTGCGGTGATGCGTGCAGGGCTTATCTACTATGCCATATCGGCCAACGCGTTGGTGGGCTTCTTGGCTTGCTGTGTTGTCTTTTGCGTCTTCCCGGAGCACAAGACCGGCTACAAGCCCATCGTGGTGCCCGAGGCCGAGGCCGAGGACGAGGCCATCGCAGACGAGTTCTACCCACTTGTGAGCGATAACTCTCACCCAACAAAGTATTAATAATCTACGGGGGCGCTCCTTGTTTTGTTGCTTTAGCTAGCATGAGAGCGAGAAAGCTCGTGTGCAAACGATTGGCATGTCGTCATTTGCCGCGAGAGGCACGGCGACGAAGGGGATAGAGGCGGGCGCTCTCCTGCTCGGCGAGCTTGCGTGCGAGGGCGAGGTCCTCCTCCTCTGTCGATCGCGCATCGCTGCCTCTCCGTTTGGCCTTCCTGCGCTTGCCGCTCTCGGCCGGCTCCCGCCGTCTTCGTGACGACAGGCTCGTACGCGACCCTCGTCCCCGCGATCCCGCATCGTCGCTATCTTCGTTGCTGCTGTTGTCCTTCTTCCTACGTCCCTTTTCATCATCATCACTGCTGCTGCTTCTGCTGCTATCACTACTGCTCGCCTTTCGGATGGCTCTGGTCTTGCGTCCCGACCTCTGCAGCCTTCTCCCTTTCTTGCTCTTCTTTTCCTCCTCCTCCTTGCTGTCCTCCTCATCCACATCGCGTCTAGTGTCGTCCACTTCGGCGTTCTCGTTGTTTGATCCGTCGTCGTCGTCGTCGTCGTCATCCTCGCTCGAGGATTGATCATTGCCGCGCGATGGCTCCCCCGGGGGAGAAGAGGGCTGTGACGACGACGACGACGACGACGACGACGACGACGAAGCGGCACTGCTTTCGTCCTCATCGCTTGAGTCGCTGTCCGATGACTCATTCTCGCTCGTCTCCTGACGTCCCAGAGCTCCGGCTGCGCCCTGCTTGTAGTTCTTGGCTTCGTCATAATCGCGCTCCTTCTTCTGCCGTTTGAGAGTGCGTTCATCGGACTGCCCGCTTGACCCGCTCGTCGACGCGCCTTCGCCCTTGGGCTCGCTCTTATCCGTCGATGGCGAAACGTTTTCCCCTCTCCCGTCGCTGCTGCGCTTTCTCTTGGCCGTGGACACGTCGGCTTCGCCTGGCGACCTGGCCTTCGCGTCCATCTGCATGCGTTCGCAGCGCGTGTTTGTATGAGATCCCCTGCCTTATGACTGACAAACGCTAACCGCGTACCTCAGTCTTTCTTCGACCAGCCCCCAGCATCTCATCAAGGAGCTGTGACGGCGTGCCCTTCACCACCTCTGGTGTCAATTTGGTGGCGCGCCACGCGGGAGTGAGACAAGTGAGGTCTTAATGAGTCGCAAGTTGAACGGGTAAAGACCTGATGCCGAGGGCAACGACGGACGATAGAGGGAGGACCCACGTGCCGGCGCCTCGCTGTCCTTTCTCTTGCCTGGACCAACAACAGCGCAGCAGCCAACCGCACGGAGCACGCACCGCCTTCACAGTTACGAACTGACATGGCGGGGCTGGAAGGGCAAATGACCCACCTGTTGACGTGCGCATGCTCTCCAGGGCGTCGTTGATCTGTGTGTGGGCCAGTTCGTGGAAGGCTGAAGACGGGTCCTGCACTACGCCCTGGATGCCCCTTTCTATGTCCTTGTTAAGCGATGTTCTGTTTTACGGTTTCATCACACCGCCGGTTATTAACGTTGGGTATTGAAAAGAGAGGGAGAGAGACAGAGAAAGAGCGCGCAGTTGTGCGGGGGGGGGGGGTTCGTTACCGATGCAGCTCGTCGAGAATGCGGGAGAGCAGGGCCTTGCGGTGCTGCAGCTTCTTGGTGGTGGGCATAGTCGGGTCGAATGGCGGTGCTTGCGTGTACGCCCGCGTGCTCTCCACCGCTGCTCGTGCTCGCTCCTGTAGCCGAGATTGTACTCCCTGTTGCAATTGTATTCTTTAAGTCCTCATAAACTATTTATATTATTTAAAGCAGCACTGCACCTTGATATTTAAAATAAATAAATAAATAGATAAATAAAACCGCCCAGCGATCAGCTTGGAGCGTTTGAGCAGGAAGGAGCAAGTTACCGAATCAACCAGCTCCTTGGCGAGAGCTGATCGAAGTTGATCAAAGCAGCCGTAAAGTTTCATGTGCTCGAGCAGCGCCTGAGGGGTGGTCCGCTTGATGTAGTCCTCCATTAGTGCTGATTCAGTTTCATTGTTTCTCTTCTCTCCATTGGACTGTCCGTTTGCTCTATCTTCAGCGCTCTTCTCCATCTTCTTGTCATTCGTGTTACTGGTTTTTCCCGCCACCTTGGGTTTTTTTTCAGGGCGAGCAAAAGAAAGGAAAGCAAGTTTGGAGAGCAAGAGATGTTGCGGTGTGGAAGAAGGGCAGGGGCTGGCCCACCTGTGCGATCGAACCTGTGTGGCATTCTACACAGCGCGAGTGCCACAGTACAGTTGAGATCCTCCGTCTTGCGATTAAATTCACATGCATCGGCCATAACGCCCCTCCTTTCTTCTCTACGCTCCGTGCCTTCGCTCGTGGTCAATCGGCTCCCTCTTCATCTCAGTCCCTCCGCCGCCTCTGGTATCTTCCATTTATTTATCTTATTTAAATGTTAAAATTCATGAGACCATCTTTTGTAGGACTGGGTCGCCGCGCAGTGTCGTCATCAAGCTCGAGAAACGGTCGCGGAGGTGTAAAAGGCTTCGATGAGAGCAAGTACCCACCGATGGAGCCGCCAAAGGCCACTCCTCCGCAGCCATCGCAGCAGCTCCCTCGCGAGCCCAACCCTCTTGCTGGTGCTGCACCGCATCCGCTGTCTCTGTTACCGTGGATTCGGACTCATGTGCGAATGCTTGGCAGCATTGGAGGCACCGGATGTGATCCCGCTGCTGGCTGAGGAAGACAAAGTGCAAGGTGTGAGGAAGAGCAACATGATTCCGGATGGCGGACTGGTCATTGAAGACGACCAGCGTACGCTTCCACTCTGCCCCTTTTCACTGCATTGGTGTGTTGTGTTGGTTGTTGTGAATCTTACATTCGCTGTCACCAGTGCTGCAGGAGGACGAGCAGATCATATCTGGCAAAAAGAAGAAGGAGAGCAAGTGCCCTGGATGCGGTGCCAAGCTCCAGAGCGATGACCCACACTCAGTTGGCTACAAGTGCGCCTTTCCCTCATTTGCACGCACGCACGCACGCAAAGCTATCCCGAGTGGCGTGCTGAAACGCGGGTCTGCAGACCTCCACAAATGCTGAAGCAGGAGGAGCGAGGGTTTTCCGCGGTGTGTCAGCGCTGCCATAGTCTGCGCCATCACGGAGTCGTTACTCCGCTCAAGATACCGTACGAAGAGGTCAAGGAGCATCTCAAGCTCATTGCAGACCAGTCCTGCCTTGTGGTCAAGATCGTGGACATCTTTGACTTCAGCGGCAGCTTCATCAACGACTTTCGGAGCATCACCGGCAGCAACCCCGTCGTGCTCGTCGGGAACAAAGTATCTCTCCTTAACCTTTGGAGCGGCGACAACATTTGCCTCATATCTTATCCATTTATTATAGATTATATTAATGTTATTTCTTTTGTACCCTTTCGTTCCGTAGTTGGACCTGCTGCCTGTGGGGGCGAAGCCCGAGAGGATTCAAATTTGGCTCAAGCGACTGGCGACCGAGATGGGCCTCAAGAACATCCGAGCGGTCCATCTTATTTCGGCCAAGACGGGCGAGGGCGTACATTCGCTGTCAAGGGTACATGGCCATGCGCCGCGCACGCGTGAGTGTAAAGTTGACGCGTAGACTGGAGGAATGCTCACCCTACCCCTTCATGTTCGCTTTACATTGCTGCCTTGCAGAAAGTAGAGCAGATGCGCAAGGATCGGGATGTCTATGTAGTGGGCTGTACCAACGTGGGCAAGAGCACGCTGATCAACCGACTCATTTCTATCAACACCAAGGGTACTTTTCCCCGCGCGCTCACAAACCATTTTCGATTGACGCACGGGTTAACACTCACACACTCTCTTTCTTCTGATGCGTTGACCGCTGAATGGTTACCACGCTACGACAGGTCCTAAGAAGAGAAATCTGATCACCACGTCCATTGTGCCGGGCACTACGCTCAACCTCATCTCTTTCCCCCTCGGCGGAAAAAAGGGTGAGGCCACCTCCCCCCAAATCCCCTCTCGGCCAAGCCCATAGGGTCACCGGTGAGCTCACGCCAGCACCATCATTCCCGGAAAGCTAGCTCTCAAAATGGGCAAGCGGGCCTTCCTTTATGACACGCCAGGCCTGATCAACAAGCATCAGATGGCCAACCTGCTCAACGTGGAAGAGCTGAACCTCACGTTGCCCAAGCGGAGGATACAACCCGGTACCGCGCAAGAGCTATGCCCACCGCTACCGTGCGGTAATGCCTCATTCGCTGTTGGTGTATGCGCTTGTGCCACACAGTTACCTATCGCCTCGTGCCCGGCAAGTCCCTCTTCTTTGGAGGGTTGGGAAGGCTAGACTACGTCGATGGGCCGAGTGCGTTGTATCTCACGCTTTTCCTCTCCAAGTACGTGTACACCTTCCTCTCTCTCTCTCTCTCTCTCTCGACTAGAGTGCAGCACGAGTGGTGGTGGTGATGTGTCGGCTCCTGACCTTGTGACAGGGAGTTAAAGGTGCACCCGACGTCCATCGCCAAGGCTGACAATGTCCTCGCCGAGCACGCGGGCACCTTGCTCGTGCCTCCGATCGGTGAGGAGCGGGCGAAACAGCTACCCGAGTTCGTGACCAAGGACATACGCATTGAAGGTAAACCACCAATCAATCTCGGCGGTTGTTTGGTTTTTTGTTTTTTGTTTTTGTTTTTCATTGCTCACAGAGCACGTCGCTCCTGTCCGACGGAACAGCTGACGAGGAGCGAGGAGGCTTGAAGAAGTCGTTCGCCGACATCGTGTTCTCTGGCCTGGGCTGGACCTCGCTGGTGACGCCCAAATTCGACAGGGACATACACCTCCGTTCGGTATCGCCCGAGGGCGTGGGCATCTTCTTGCGAGAGGTGCTCCTCCCTCCGTCATCATGCGCCATGGCATCCTCTCGGCGAGCCTGCCGGCACCTGTCTTACACGAATACGTGCGCGTGCAGCCGCTCATGCCTTTCGAGATTGAGAAGAGAAAGCATACGCCAGGTGGTGTGAAGAAGCACGGCAAGGTTCCAAAGCCTGGCACGCAGCCACGCCATCGCGACCAGGACCGGGGCGGAGTCGGAGCGGCAGGAAATGAGAGGAAGAGCGATGAAGAAGATAGCGATGACGACGAGGATGACTTTGAAGACGCGTTCGCGGATGAGGATGGTGAAGAAGAAAAAGGCAACGATGAGTCGGCGAACGAGGCGAACACCAAGAACGGCAGCGACGCTCAGAAGCAGACGGCTAAGAATAGGACATCGGAGCGAAGGAAGCGGAGGCAGGCCTTCCTGGCCCGCAATCGCAGCCCTGCTTGGCGCGCCGCTGTCCGAGTGCGCAAGGGCAAGAGCACTGCGCCCCCAGCTGAGCCTTAAGTACAGGTGCAGTACGAGGTCAAACATCTGACTGGCTGTTGACACCTTTTTCCAGTGCACCACCCAGCCCACCAGCCATTTATTCCCAACCACCCCCTGGCTCACAAAGACCAGTGTATGATCGGTGACTGATAGGCCTTGGTGTTCCCCTTTCAAGCTCTTGGTTAAACTCTTGGTCTGGGCCGTCACCCAATAAAAATGGCATTCCGATCATTCCTTGCAACTGCGCTCTTGGCACGCAGAGAAAACAAGAAAAAAAGGCCACGAAACAGGCAACAAAACCACTACGCAGGTGCGGAAAGGCCATGCCTGTTTCACCATATCGCCATAGGACCGCGGTGCTGTTGGCTCTTCTCGTTCTCGTGGTGGTGGTCATCCTTGTACAGTTCCACCTCACAAAATCTCAAGAAATGGAGGACAAGCGGAACGACGATACACATACACCACAAGTAGTTCTTGGCATGGCCAGAGGATACAAGTGGGACGCACTTCGCAACTTTGTGCTATCACTTCGCAACACTAACTTCACCGTACGTACTCTGGCATTATCGATCTAACAGCGGATTGACGCAGACACACTTGTTGTGAGAAAATACAGGGCGACATCGTGCTCTTTCAGTCTCAAGAAGATAGCTCTGAGCTACTTCAACAAAAGCTCAGGTGCGTGTTTGCTTTTCCTCGTTTTGTAACCTCAGCTTGCCGTGCATAGCCTGACCTTGTCATGGACAGGCAGTACAAGGTGCATGTGGAGTTCTGTCAGCCTGAGTACCCCTACTTCTTCCCCGGTTCACTGGCCTACGACTACAGCATCAGGCACCCGATTGAGCGCAAGCCCACATTCAGTCAGGGGATGACACTCCGCTACCCGGTTTATCAGTTGTGGCTTGCGGCCCACAGCGCTCAGTACACTGGTGCCACAACATTTCCCGTCGCACCAGCCTGCATTTTCCTGACTGCTGCGGTAAGATGTGTTCATGTCGGATACTAGAGATGTGGTGTTCCAACGAGATCCATTTGATTGGACTCAGTGGCAGCCTGCTACACCCGAATCTCCTGCGGTGTCTTCACTCGGAGAGAAGGTCTACGCGATCATCGAGAACACCCAGCACACCATTGGCTCGGATTGGATGAACTCGGAGTGGATAAGGAGGCACTATGGCCACGAAGGAGTTAGCAGGATACAAAGTACGGTTTTGTGGGTACACCAAGATGGAAATCCCCTTCTCACTGATCACCCCAGCTCGCCATATCAGCTGCTCGGGCACCACGTATGGTGGGGTGGGTGCGGCAGTCCGATACCTAGCTCGAATGACCCAAGCTTTAACCGGCTTCATACTCGATCGGTACTTCCCCCAACTGCCTCCTCCTCTGATTGCTCATGTCTTTTAAACCTTCTGGCAGTCCGGCTGAGGTGGAGCTGAACGATCAACCAATCCACAATTGGCTTCTGCATATGGAAACATGGGATGGGTGGATGGAAATGCTCATAGACGGGCGGTCTCCTGTCGCGACGCTCGCCCTTCACAAGCATGTCAATGTTGTGAGGGTATCCCCGCCAACTATCGTATCTATTTGGTTCTGCCTCAGTCACTCACGCACCAGTTCTTCAGGACTCAGCCGGTTTAGCTACGGTGTTGAATGCTGATAATTCTGTCCCTTGCGTAGTGCACCAGTACGACAGGTACAAACCGAAGAGTAAAGTAAAAGGCAACACTAACGCATACGCTGCAATGAACAGACATCAGGAACTCAACGAAGCAATAGTGCAAACTTACCAGAAGCTTGACTACCCATAGTTAGCCAAACACCGAGATCGCACTGGAGAGTAGATAAACACTGTATTCGACAAGTTTCACTTACTGGTCAAAGTTAATGACGACCTTCCCTCTGGTGTGCCTCGTCTCAACTCTTTTGAATGCCCTCTCGAAATCCTGCAAGCCGAATGCGCTGTCCAAGGCTGGTTGGCACTTTCCTTGCTCGATCAGGTCGGTGATCTTCTGGAGCTGAGAGCCATTCGGGCTCATGATGAAGAAGAAGTGGCGGACGTCTTCCCCAGTGTAGTCCGCGGGCTTGAAATTCTCGGGTGGGCGAACGATGCTGATGAGCGTGCCGCCGTTCTTGACGCACCACCACGAGTCCTCCAAAGAATTGCCGCCGACGCAGTCAATCACCAGGTCCACTTTGTTGGCTTCCGACTTCCCCCACTCCTTAAGGTCCGTCGTCCTGTAGTTGATGACCTCGTCCGCGCCTAGAGACCTCACGAACTCGACGTTGTCTGGTCCGCACGTGCCGATGACGTGCGCTCCTGCCAAGTGGGCTAGCTGCACCAGCCAGGTGCCGCATCCACCAGCAGCCGCCGTTACGAGCAGTCGCTTTCCTCGCGTGCTGTCGCTTCCCAGCGGTTCCCAGCCGGCCTGGACGAACAGAGCCTGCCAGGCCGTGAGCGCCGACAATGGCACCGCGGCAGACTCGGCCCAAGATAGGCGCTTCGGACGAAGGGCGATCTCATCGGTGGCGAGAATGGCGTACTCGCTGCCGCAGCCGGAGCGGATGTAGTTCGAGCGAGCGTAGACCTCGTCGCCGGGCTTGAAGGGCGAGCCCGATGGCGCGGTCACCACGGTGCCGGCCACGTCGTAACACGGGATCAGGTCCTTGGGACCCGACACAGGGAAGTCTCGGAACCACATCAGCTCGCCCGCGCAGGGGGCGACGGCGTGGACCTTGATCAGATGCTCGGTGGAGCTGGGCTTGGGCGTTGGCACGGGGCGCTCAGTGAGGATGAGTTTTGTGGAAAGGTGATCAGGCTGGAAAAGCGTCCGCATGGTCTGAGGAAGAGATGAGGTGCTGGCCATGGCTCGAAGATGTTATTGTTCGTTGTGTTAAGAAGTTCGAAGACATGTTGGGCTTATAGGTCACACCGGTGCTGCAGCTATTGGTCGGCAAAATAAAACCCGTCTGAAATCGCGATTGGCGGCGGTAGGAAAATTCACTGACCACATCTACTTGCTCTTTCCAGGTCAAACTGGCCCGCGTACTCGGCAGCGCGCTTCAGCACCAGCGCCGCACGACAGGGAGCGTAGACCTGGCCAAAGCGCAACCAACCGGCGGGTCAGCAAGAACAGCCAAAAAAACCACTGAGGGTAGGCGCGTACGAGCATCGAGTTGGGCCTATCGTCCCAGGCCTTAGGCTCGGTGAAGAAGGCCACGTCCTTCTGCATGCGGCTATGGCCACCGAACTCGGCGGCATCCGTATCGAGAACGACCTCGTACTTACCCGGTCGCGTCACGCCCACGCGGTAATCAGGGTAGGACTTGCTCGGGTGGAAGTTGAAGATCCAGTAGAACTCGCCACGCTCGAAGGTGAGCAGCTTGTTGTCCTCGTGCTTCACAATCACGTACTAGGAACACAGACGATTGGTGTATCAGCACTGCAGGTGATGTCGCAGAGTGTTGCAAGAGCGCAAGACTACCTCTCTTGTGTTGAGGAACGGGTGAGCGTTGGCGAGGCGCAGCATGGCCTTGTCGAGGTTATACATATGCTGGTATCTGAGCAGCTTGTCCTCGAGCAGGTCCCACCTGCGCCTGCACTTGTCGTAGCTGTTGTTGTTGCCTGGCCGCGGGAAGTCGACCCACTCGGGGTGGCCCCACTCGTTGCCTGCATGCCGCCCCCCCCCCCGTTCAGCACATTTCTACGAGCCTCCACTGCTCGTCCATGGTGGCCTGAGCCAGTACATACCCATGAAGGCGAGGTAGGCCTCACCACCGAGACCCAGCGTGATCAGGCGAATCTTGTGAGTTGTAGTCGAACAAAGGGTCAGCGGGAGCTCTCACGCCTCAGGTACACGCGAGCGCGCATGGAGGCGTAGGTACCATCTTGTGGAGGGCGATGCCGCGATCGATGGTCATGTCGAGAGGCTGCAGTGTGGCTGTGGAGGGGGAGGTGAAGGCTAGCCCAAACCAACGATTGACGAAGAGAAGAGGCGCGGGGGGGGGGGGGGAAATAAACGAGAGGGCATTCGAGACGAGCGAGCGTACACATGTGCCAGTACATCTCCTTGTCCATGAGACGGAACGCGATCGTCTTGCCTCCCTGAAGAGACTGGTCATGCGACTCGCAATAGGCAACGGTCGCTTCCTGTTACACGGGGGCCCACGCGCGTGAGGTCAACCCGAGGCAGGATGCAATCGCAAAAGCGGAGTCAAACAACGCTATCATCGTACATTCCACCTGCGGTTGGTCAGGTCCCAGATGATGGATTGCATGCCCCAGTCCTCGTCCTGCAAGAGCGGTCCCAATGGCGTAAGAGGCCAGCGCGGGCAAGAATTTGGAAGGGAAGGGGCTTGGACGCGTGCGTGCCTTGACTTCGGTGCACATCTTGGCCCACATGTCCGGAAGGCCCATGCCCAGCCTGTAGTCGAAGCCCACGCCTCCATCCTCCACCGGACGACAGAGGCCAGCCATTCCCGACACGTCTGGGGGGGGGGAACAACGACACGTCGTGGCGATGTCAGCATTCCCCATACGGAACTACGACACGAAGAAAGAAGAAGAGGGCGACAGTCACCTTCAGCGATGGTGACGATTCCAGGGTAGTTCTTGTGGAGCATGTAATTGGCCTGAATACGACGGCAGTGGTGGTCAACACGAGGTGCCGTCGGCAGTGAGGGTGGTGCGGGAAAGGCGCCGAGAGCGAGCGTACCAGCTGCAGGTAGCGAACGGAATCTTCGTCGACGTCACCGCCAAAGTAGGTGTTGTAGTCCCAGTTGGAGGTGTAGTTGCCATGGTGGACGTAGAGCATCGACGTCACGCCATCGAATCGGAAACCGTCGAACCTGCATATCAGAGCGCGCGCGCGAGCGCATACTCACCGTTACCGGCTACGGTCGAGTGTATACCCTCCCAAGGAGATCGATGATGACCGGTGGTACACGTACTTGTACTCGTCGACGAACCACTTGAGATTGCTCATGAGGAAGCGCAGCACCTCCCACTTGCCATAATCGAACAGGCGACTGATACCCGGTACAGCCAGACAGTGAGCTCGGAGCGGGGTTCCTCCAGGATAATGGGTTGGAGGGGATAATAGGTTGGGGGGGGGATAACGGGATGCTTACGTTCCCCATCCAGAGTGGTTGCCCTTGCCGCCAGAGTGGAAGTAGTGGTACTCGGTACCGTCCCAGTTGTTCAGACCGTCGCCCACGTTGGGGGAGGCGTGGCTATGGACCTGGTGGTGAGGGATAGGTCGATGCGTCAGGCACGCAAGGCTTGAAGGCAAAAGGAGATCCAGAGGGACGCACGAGGTCGAGGTAGACTTGCAGGCCCAGGCCGTGGGCGGCGTCGATGAGCTCCTTCAACTCCTCGGGCGTGCCGAAGCGCGACGAGACGGCGAAGAAGTTGGTGACCTGGTAGCCGAAGGAAGGATAGTAGGAGTGCTCCATCACAGCCATCAACTGAATGGCCGTGTAGCCCGTCTCCTTGATGTAGGGCAGCAGGTTCTGCCGGAACTCTGCACAGGAAACACCCAAACCAAACATATTTTTATTACAAATAAAAACGAATAAACCAAACGAAATACAAGCACGCTTTGAAGTGTGCTGTCTTGTAAGTGATGCAGGAGGGGAGGGTACCGGCGTAGGTCGACACGCGAGGCTCGCGACTGGACATGCCCACTTATTTGTTGTTGATGATGTGAATGGGCATCAGTGACGTACATAATTCCAGCATCATGGCGCCACTGTGTGGATATCAAGCTTACCATGGGTCTCATAGATGTGGAGGCTGGCGGGCTTAGGGGGGCTCTTGTGCTTCCACTGATACTTCTGCGGAGGGTCCCAGTGCACGGCTGCAAACAGAGGGTGTGTGAGCTCGTTCGCGCACGCGTGCAGGAGGACAGGCGGCTTGATACCATCAAAGATGCGCTGGCCGTCGTGGAAGTGCTCCACAACGCGCTTGGCCCACACTGGAATCCGGTCCTCGCGCTTGTACTGCCCGTGCGGGTCGCGGAATCCGACGACGGCCTGAGGAAGAGAATGAGTCTCGTGTGCAAACGCCCCCCCCCTCCAAGCACTCACACGTTGTGTGCCGTACCTTGACTTTGGAGCCGTGGGGGATGGCAATCCCGTCGGGAGCGTTGGGGACAAAGACGGACCAGACGCCATGCACGTCCTTCTGCATCTTGTGCGAGTCCCTGTTCCATCCGTCTGTGGGGAACGGAGTGGGGCACACTGGTTAGCCCTTTGTGTGGGCTAAACAGAAAACAGAAAATAAAAAACAAGAACAAAAAATGAAGTGGCAGTGACGTACTGAAGTCTCCCGTGAGGGTGACCTCGGCAGCGCCAGGAGCCCACTCGCGGTAGATGACGCCGTCGGGACGCTTGATGAAGCCAAACTTGTCCTGGTAGGCAGAGCTGAATGCATCGAGGCTCCCTTCCACCTTTTCGATTTCGTTCTTGAGTGCCTCAAAGCGCTGATAACGCCATTTGATCTTATCGTTGTGGGGTTCCAGCCACGGGTCGTCCACCACCAGCTTCATGAGGTCCTTCTTCTTGATCTCCTTTTCCGTCTCCATCTTCTCCGGGGCGTTTGCTCCGCTGGTGGCAGCTGGCTGCTGAAGTGCGTTGCTCTTCTTCTCAATGTCCATACTGTTTCGAATGGCAATTTTTGCTGGCGATTTGAGACAGATCCAGTAGATCTGCTGGTAACAATTAGTGTCAACTCTTGCGCCTCGGACAGTCTGCGCGAAGACGAAATTCCATGCTTTCGCCATAAATTCTACGACATCTATCTGGATGGGTCTCAGGTCATGAAATGCCTTAATTTGATTGGATCGGGAAGGCTACATTGCGACGAAATGTACCAGCCCAGTTTTCGATCTGTTCCCGCTCTAGAAATACGTGAATTTCGTCGAACACACCAGCTGCAAACCAGGACCCAAAAAGAAAAACAAGGAAAGCCCAGCCAAGGCATGCCCACCACCTAGCCACAACACCGAAACTGCGAAAAAAAAAAAGATAGCAGTGCCAGAGAAGAAGACAGAAGATAGGCTAGCAGCCAGGGATAAACATACAGCAGTTCCAGTGTAAATGTAAATGCATCCAGTTGGGAATATGTGTTGGGCAGCTGGATTCCATTAGATCAACATGTCCATGGAGGTTGTGGAAATGGTCCTGCTCATTTGCCAGTAACAGGGTGCTGATGATATTGACTCTCTTCCTGTGTTGCCTTGTACAGGCAGCATGATATAACAGCCAGGGTGGGAGTGCTGGTGTTGGCTTGGAGCTGCCAACAACTTCTGCAAGTTCAAGGCTGAGGCTTGCTCTTGATCACCACTGTGTAGGGGCAACAGGCCTTAGGTAGTCATCCACAACGTGCTGTAGGGCGCCGAGAAGTGTTGAATCTGCTTGTTCAGTTCTGTCTGCTCCCGGTCGGTGACAAGTGACGCGTTTTTCTTGTAAGTTTTCTTTTTTCCAAGGGTGGTCCGGGGCTTTGCTTCTGCGGCGGCAGCGAATTCTTTGTCAGCTGGCGCCCTCTTCTGTGTCCTTCCTCCCGAGATTAATTGACAACATAGAATGAGGAGAACTTGTGCCGCTCTTCGTCCCGCTTCTCGCCTCGCCGAGGGTCGTGCCACTGCCCGCGTGCTCATCATCTCCCGTCGCGGCTATGCCGAGGAGGCCAGCGCCTTCAGCGGCGCAAAGGCTGAGGACCTCGGAAACGGCAAGTACCGATTCAAAGTGGAGGTAAGTATTTTTCGACAGCATTGTTTAAATCTAAATTCTCTCTTCATTACAGACTCCCTACGAGGCGCACAAGTGCGATGGTCCGGAGCAGGTGTGCGAGACCACTAAGGACGAGCTGCTCTCCATGTTCAGGCAGATGGTCCGCATCAGGAGGACCGAGACCGAGGCCGACAAGCTCTACAAGCAGAAGGAGATCAGGGGTTTCCTCCATCTTTACAACGGCCAGGTGCGCGCTCATTCTTCGAATTTTTCCCCAGCCCAGAACAAATCCTCATTTGTGAGTAATTGTTACACAGGAAGCTGTTTTGGTTGGCTTGGAGGCCGCTCTCACCCTCGAGGATCACATCATCACTGCCTACCGTGACCACGGCCACCTTCTCACCCGTGGCGGTACCCCGAAGGTATCAATTCTACACTTGACCTGAAGCATTTGATGCACTACGAGCGGGAGCCTGAACTGCTGCTCACTCGGTGTTGTGTGTGGGCACGCCCACAGCAAGTTCTGGCTGAGCTGATGGGCAGGGCCGATGGTTGCTCGAAGGGCAAGGGCGGTTCGATGCACATGTACAGCAAGGAGGGCAACTTCTACGGCGGCAACGGTATCGTCGGCGCCCAGGTCCCTCTTGGCGCTGGCATTGCCTTCTCCCAGAAGTACCTCAAGGTATACCTCGCCTCTCCCTTTGAACGCTCTTCTTCTCTTTCCCGCGAGCGTGAGTGGGCCGTTCATGATGAGCGAAATAAGAGAATATACAGTTATCCCTGTCCGAACACATTTACGTGTGGATACATTCTCGGCTGAGAACCGTCCGCTATACTCTCTCCATTCGCCTCCTCTTCTCGCCGTCATTTTCAAGTGTCGCTAACACAACGGCGCGTCGTGCTACCATCTCCAGACCGGTCGCGTCTCTGTCTCCATGTTCGGCGACGGTGCTGCCAACCAGGGCCAGCTCTTCGAGGCGTACAACATGGCCGCTCTCTGGAAGGTAAGCACTGCGCCGCACCCCTCCTCCGTCGCAGCTCGCGCGCCTAGGACGGCTGTGCGAGTGATGGGGTTGACCGAGTGTTTCCTCATTCGTGGTCGTGCAGCTGCCCGCCATCTTCTTGTGCGAGAACAACAAGTACGGCATGGGCACCTCCATCGAGAGGTCCTCAGCCTCCACCGAGTATTACAAGAGGGGCGACTATATCCCCGGCATCAAGATCGACGGCATGGACGCCCTCGCCGTCAAGCAGGGCATGCTCTACGCTGCTGACTGGGCCCGCAACAAGGGTATGGCGTAGCTCCTTCACTCCCCCCCCCCTCCTCCCCAAATACAGACAGCTGCTCTGTACTGACGGCGGTGGGCTCTTCGGTTCGGCCAGGTCCCATCATGGTGGAGGCCGAGACCTACCGCTACGGTGGCCACTCAATGTCCGACCCCGGCACGTCGTACCGCACCAGGGAGGAGATCAACAGGATGAGGAGCACCAGGGACCCCATCGAGAAGATCAGGTATAAGATGCTCGACAACAACATCGCCACCAAGGAGGAAATCAAGGCCATCGAGGCCGAGGTCAAGGCCGAGGTCGACGAGGCCCTCAAGGCCGCCCTCGAGTCCTCCTTCCTGCCCCTCGAGGCCACCTACCAGCACATCCTCCTCGAGGAGGTCCCCGTGCGGGCTGTCGAGCTCAGCAAGTCCTACGTCCCCAACCACTGAGCCACCGCCTGAGACCAAATAGCTCACAAGCGCCTTTCTCATCTTCTATGCCTGCAAAAATCATAAAAAAAAAAAAAAAAAAACAAATCTGAAAAAAGATGGAGGCCAAGCGAAGGGGCAGCGGCGCAGAAGAAGACGGCGACCACAGGGTGGTGCTCGACAAAAAGAGGAGCCGCAGTCGCTCTCGATCTCCACGGAGGCGGCGGAGATCTCGACATTCGTCCTCTGATTCTGATTCGTCGTCTTCTGAAGATGAACGACGCAGGAGGAAGCGGAAGAAGGCCGAGAAGGAGAAAAAGAAGAGGCGGAAAGAGAAGAAGACCGAACGCAAGCGAAAGAAGCGACGTGATCACGAGGAGGAGGACAAGAAGAGGAGGAAGGAACAGAAGAGCGACAAGCGCACAGCCAAACCCGTGGACAAGGCACCCGAACCTTCTCCGTCTTCCTTTTACGCCTGCACGTACTCACTGGCCCACAGACGCCGCCACCTACTGCGCGCTTGTCAGTCCGTGCGTGCTTCTCCTGCCCCACACTCGATTCGTGCTCTGCCTCACACTTCTTGTCTTCCAGCTGTAGCCGTGCCCGTCGCCAAGGCTGCTGTCCTGACAGCGGCAGCGGCAGCGGCAGTGCCCATAAGTGCCCCTACATCACAGCCGAAGCGCAAGCTGGGACCACTCTCCGATCTCGTACTATCCTCTGTTACTGCCTCTCTCTCTCTCTCTCCTTGCGCTGATGGCTCTGTGTGTTGGGGTGCGCTCTGGGCGTAGGAATACGAGAAGCTGCGAAACACCTATCGCGAGGTGTACGACCCGGATACCGGGCGCACACGCGTGGTGAGAGGTGACGGTGAGATCGTCGAGCGCATCGTCAGTCGCGAACAGCATCGCGAGATCTGCCGCCAGGCCACGCGTCACCCCTTTCTCGGTTGAGTCGCCAACACAATGAGGTATTTATTAGGGTTTATGTCGTCCCAGTGGGTTGGGCTCTGTCGGCCTCGACACTTGGTGGCATCAAAAGGCTCCCCGTCTGTTTACATTCTGGTGGTGGCCTGCAGGGAGGGCAGGGTCGAATGAACAGTGGCCCCGCCCAGCATGACTGCGCGCACTTGGCGCAGACACGCTACGTCAACGCTGGGATCGCCCTCGACGACGATGAGGTCGGCGAGCTTGCCGGGCTCGATGCTCCCCACGCGCTTTTCCCAGCCTAGCAGCGCCGCTCCCGACGAGGTGGCCGTGCGGAGGGCCTCCACAGGCGTCATGCCGAGCTGGGTCACCAGGCACTCCAATTCGCGCACGTTCAGCGCCGGATCCCAGCCCACGTAATCCGAGCCTGCGTCGTAGGGTTAGAACCGCTGAAGAATAGAAGTAGAGAAGGGGGCGAGCGAGATTAAAAACCACAGGCAATCTTGACTCCCGCTGCCACGGCCTTGCGCAGACAGGCAATAGACAGCTCGTCCGTCCTGTGCCTGTGGGTGAGATTTGTGCAGGTTGCGCAACGCCAACTGCGAGGGCCGGTGAGTTAACTCTTTCTGCAGTTGCAGCATCTTGCTGAGCGGCGCGGCCGAGGATGCACTCGCCATGGTCGAGTAGTACACCCCGATGAACTGCGTGGGCACCAGCCACGTGCCGCTGGCGGTCGGCCGAAGTTGTATGATGGTCAGGGCCATGAACGTAAATGCAGGGAAGCGGAGGTAGGCGGCCTACTGTTGGAGCATGAGCTCAATTCCTTCGTCATCAATAAAACTGCCATGCTCAATCGATCGAACTCCCGCTCTGACCTGGGCCATCGGTCGCGCGTGAGTGAAAGGTCGGGGCTGACAGTGAGTGCGGATTACCGCTTGCTTGATGCCCTCGGCTGAATGAGCGTGTGCCATTACGTGCTTCCCAAGCCTTCGGGTTTCCTCCACGGCAACCTGCAGCTCCTGGTGGAAGAGGAGCGTAGGCCATTACTCTTCAAGATATCTCGTACCCAGGTCGCGTACCTGAGGGCTAAAGTGGACGTGCATCGGCGCATCGGTGGAGGAACCGGACATCGACATGTACGCCCCAGTGACCAAGAGCTGTTCAGTGTGGCGTGAGTCACGTAACTAAAACGGTTGGGCCACCAGGCAAGCGCCCAGGGAGTGCGCGTGAGCGCATGAGTGGGATGTTTCACGACCTTGATCCAGTCGCTGCCATACTTAATCTCTTCTCGTACCGCCTTCCGCATTTCGTCTGGCCCATCAACGACCTTACCGTCTGCATCAGTGGGAAGAGCACGGTTTGTGAGCCCCGCCATACCAACGCATTGAGACATAAGCGTGTCCATCTGGTTACCGGCGATGAGGCAGCCAGCATGTTCGGGAGCGATGACGTTTATGTCTCCGCCCCCGCCGGTGATTGAGAGATAATGGCCGGCACCTGTCATGCGCGGCCCAATGTGGATGCCCTCTACGCACAGTCACTCCACCCACAACGTGTGTGAGTGTCGCGTTCCAGATGTGATTGCGGAGACTCACCATCAATGGCGCGACGCAGGTCTAGGGCGGCAAAATGAACGTCGGCATCACCGGCCACGCGCAGAGTGGTCCATCCGCAGCGCAGCAGCGCTTGCACCACCGCCAGTCCCCGCAGTGCCTTAAACTGTTGCGAAAAAAGTATCAAGTGCTCTGTGCTGTGAGCGTTTCAAGGCCCAAGTACAGGCGGCATCGTACGGCGGAGGACTGGCACAAGTGACGCATCTGGTAATCGTTCTCGTTGATGAGCGGATGCACATGACAGTCCACGAGTCCTGCCCAAACGGTTGTGGGTTCAGCGCTCTCGCTCTGCCGGGGTGAAAAGGTGCTGTGTGCGTACCTGGCATGATGGTGTATGCAGAGAGGTTGATCACTTCGGCATCAGGCCCCACAGCTGCGCCCACCTCGCTCTCCCATCCCACCTGCAAAAGCGCCCATTGCATGGTCAGGGTGCCTTGCAGGCACTGGCGTCATGAGACTTAGGGGGGTACCTGCAGGATGTGTGCCCCGCGGATGACCACCAATACGTGCTCAACTGGCCTATGGGAGTACTGCTCAGCAGAGTTATCAGACTGCCGGTCCCACACGCGCAGCCCATCGAACAACCTCCCACACCGGAGCACCACCGCCCTCTGCTGCTTGTCCATCACAACTTTTGCTGCCGAAAAATACTCTCATTATTTGATAAAAGATTTGCAAGAGCTACGCTAGCGTTGGTGTCGGCCTCTACAAGGCCTACCAGTGGGAGGGGCAAGATGCAGGGCAAGATGCCATCTTCACTCTTGTCCTGTGTCTGCCTGGCCAGTCAGAGTGCACTCAATATTGAATATAAAGTACAATGACACCTACACAACTGCCCACAGTCTCACTCATCAAGTTGATGTAGTCACAGCCTTCCTGCAAGCAGACACTCTATGCCTTTCATGTTGACATAACAGCAGGGTGGCGGCAAGTCGGCTCTCAGCGTTACGCTTCCTCCTTACACCTTCTTTCCACCACGCAAGGAACCCTTGTTGGAGAAGGCAGGCTTGCTGACATGCGGGTTGCCCTTAACGTGAAACCGTAGCGGTTTGTCTGCCTCCTGTGGTGAGCCTGAGAAAATCCAAGGAAGAGCACATGCTGGCCTCCTTACCTTTCCACTCCTCGGCGTAGTCTATGTTGATGCGTGGGCCGGCCACGATGTTGCGCTCTTCAATCTTCCTGCCCTCCTCTATCCAGAGCACCTGTGGCGCCAATCGCAGAAGCACCAACACCCATTAATCTTGTTAGGACTCTGCAAACGGCAGCGTTGAGGGCAAGGAGGGACAGGAAAGAGGGCAAGGGGGGTACCTCAGAAGTGACGAGATCCAGCCCATCCTCAGCCAGATTGAGTTCCAAGGCCTGGCACGACTTGCCAGGCCCACTGGCACGACAAACACGAGCATATCGGGTGAGGTCTTCTTGATCCGCGAATGGGCCCTCGATCCACGTCCGAGAGGGGGGAGGAGGCGCTCACCTGGTGAGGTCCACGTCTCGAACGGCCGCACCAGAAATCTTGCCTGCCATGCGATTAGTGCGCATGCGATGCAGCCCCTCCACCGGCTCCAGCGCTCGGACCAACACGGCCGCGCCGTCGCCCAGAGAGGAGACGTTGAAGCAGAAGTTGGTCACGTAAATTCTGTTACACCACAGCGAAGCAAGTCACGGCCGTTAGTAAGCAAATGCCGCCTCCTCTGTATCCGCATCAGAGGGGGTCCACTGGATCATACTTGTAGATGTAGGCCGTGCCGGGCGGCTCGAACATGCTGTACAAATCAGTGGGAACGCGGTGAGATCGGAGGAGGAACGGCAGGACCACACAGAGGCCAAATGCTAGTGTGTGTGTGTGTGTGTGGCAGCAAGAGGCACCTCTTGTTCTTCTTTGTGACCTTCCCACCGTAGGAGTGGGCTCCTTTGTCCTCTCCACCCAGGTAAGCCTCTGTCTCCACGATTCGTCCCGCCAATCTGCCCGACGTTGGCGCTTAGGTTCGACCGTCGTACAGACACCAAGGAAAGCCAACTGGTACCGCTGGTTGTCGCTGGTGATGCGGACGAGGACCTGGCCGAGGAGCATCTTGGCCAGCGTCTCACAGTCGTGCTCGTAGAACTCCTTGCCCAGTCGCTGGCCTCGCCCGCCACGCGCAAAAAACGGATGCTGCGGCGACGCCGAAGTCGAAGATGGGGAGACGGAAGACGAAGGGCGCGGTCCGCCGGCAGAAGAGGCGGTCACCGAAGTGGTGGTCTTGCCGCTGCTGCGTTCCCGCTCGATCTGCTCGCCTATCGCGAGAAGCTCCTCGTCGGTGAAGTCTGGGTTGGGCTCCATTGTCGGCTTTTCTTGCACTTCGTACTCCTCGATGTCTTCCAGTGAATCGGGCTTCGATTCTGGGAGTGCCGGTAACGTTGACACCTCCTTCCTGGCCCGCTTGGGTGAAGGCAGCAGCCGCAATTCGATCTTGGTCGGGGTTGATTGGGGAGACTCGATTTCTGTTTTCCTCTTGAGGGGCGTGTAAGACGTAGGAGAGGAGGTGGAAGTGCTGGAAGAAGATGACGAAGAGGATGAACTCGAATCGCCGGTGAGGTCAATTTCAGGCCAGGGGATTTCGCTTTCCTCCTGTTCGCTCTTTCGGTTGGGAGACGCGCGACGAGGGCTGACCGAACAGAGGGAGGAGGCGGTTGGTCGCAGGGGTGAAGTGCCGGCCGCGCGCAAAAAGGTGGTGAGTTTGGCCTGTTGCTTCATCTTCCAAGTGTTTCTGCATCTTTTTTGGCGGGTAAATAACTTTATAGAGAATTGCGAAAAATTCTTCGTCGAATTCTGCCGTGAAAAATTGAGTTTTTTTGTTTTTTTGGAGTATGTGCATCGATGGCCGCAGAGTCTCACTTGGTTCGCTTTTTCTTTTTGTCTGGACCTGCCGCGGTGGTTGCGGCCGACGTGGACGTGGAGAGAGCAGCACCAGGAACAGATGCGCTCCGATCCACGAAGTACTCCGGCTACCCGGCGATACCAGGTCAGCAGCGCCTGCCGTTTGTTCATAAAAAACTGATGGGGCACCAGCTTACCTTTTTTACGGTGATGCCATACTCCTTGAGTGATTGAGAGAGGTCGTCCATCGTCAACACCAGCCGCTGACCCTATATATGCGTGCCGATTATGAGTGGTGGCGGTGAGCCGCTCAATTAGTGCGCAAACTTGCAACAGCAGAGAGAATTCGGTACCTCCTGAAGAACAGGAGCATGGATCAAGAGAACGCCCAAGTGCATCGAGACATCCCACCAGCAACAGTCAGCAACACGCACAGAGCACAGCTGCGAGGCCCGTAACTCCACCGCAGCGTGGTGGTGGATACGAACCTTGCCACGATGCTTATCGCGATTGGCAGGACTCTGTTGCCGTATCTTGCAGTACTGGAGCGCGTCCTCGGCAATGTCCGACACAAACTTCTGTGCAGCTAGCGACACCAATCGACGGCTGGCCATTTACACAAATGAGACAAGGGGAAAATAAGCAATGTTCAATGAACACGGATAAGATAACGGTCGCGCACATTTTCTCGTCACTGCACATAAATCCTGTCTTGGTGAGGTAGTAGTTTACAACCTCATCAGGGATCTGAGCGAAAGAATGCGTAAGGGAGAGTTAGAGTGCCATCGAGTTTTTTTTGGGGGGGGATGACGATTATTACCGCAGGTACAAAATCTTCCAGTGAATTCAAGAGATCTTCGATGTTCTCCTTTTCCTCGTCATCCATTTCTTGTGGCGTGTTCACAATCATGGGCTGCACCGCACCTGAAGGTGCAGAGGCGCCAGCGGGAACAGTCACTGCGACTGTCGAGGTCACATCTGGCGGCGGAGGAGGCGGAGGCTGACCATCGACTTCCATCTTCACTACCGGTTCGCTCATCTGCGTGCCTGATGTGTGTTGTGTGTGTGTGTTTTTTTTTTTTTTGTTACGTAAATGAGGAAAATAGTTTCCACTTTATTTCCGGTGGAAACAAAAGGGTTGCAAACCTCTTTGCTTTTTCAACCTCCTTTTTAGGCTTTCCGGCTAAATACAAGACAGCGCGCCTTCGCAACTCGCGGACAAGTCTTCGTGTCTGGTGTAGGGTGCCTGGTGTAGGGTGCTGGCAGCTTTAGCACTAAAAAAGCAGTGGCGTCGCCATGGCTTCGTCACGGGCACTGTGCTTGCGCTTGTCTGACGTCGCAGGCTGCGCGTGTGCGTAACCTGGCGGACAGTTTACCAGGTAACTCCGGGAGGTCCGCTGCTGTAGCATTGGTGGATGAGAGGTCCAAAGACCCAGTTCAACGGCGACCGTCGCTTCCGGCGCAGGCGCGGTGAACGCAAGAATAGCCGGCACCCTTCAACCGCAGCCGCACTTCACACACGTCAGGGCATCGGCCGGTGGATCACTATTTATTGCAAGACAAGGGAATCCATTTCTTCTTCCCCCCCACTCGCCGAACCAAGCTCCAGTCCCCGCAGCGCACACAACAACACACGACAAGACTGCATACACTCGCTAACATACCTTGTCCAGTCGCTGACCTCCTCCCACGCCCTCCGGTTCAACCTACACTCTTCTCCAAACTTATATACCCACCAAACTCCTTCGGTGGCAACAGCTCAGAGACTCGAGATGCAGCCCGTGGCCTATCCACCTTTCTACCCCCATCACCGCCCACCACTCGGTTTTCCCTACCTGACGTGCTGGTTGCCCCCCCTGCCTTCCTTAGACCCCTACCAGAGTCCCGACTTGCTCGAGATGCCTTCTTCCCCTCCGCCAACAAGAGCAGCACCACTCGCCTACGCACGACCATGGCCAAACTACCTTGCCGCGCCCTTTCCCCATCCTGCATTGGCACCCCTTCTGCCTGCACCCACCCACCGGGGGAGGACGACGACCACAATCAAGTCCGAGCCCGCGTCACCCACCCATACAGCAGCCTACCCAACACCCAAGCGAAAACGGCGCCTCGAGCTTGAACAGTCGTTTGAGCTACCCGGCAGCAGCAGCGGAAGAAGCCCAAAGTGCGCCGGCCCAACTGCGGCGCAAGTCGTCAAGTGGAAACTCAACGCACCGCGGTACAAGCGAAGCAAAGTGGAGGTAACAAACACCATTTTCTGTGTCGTTGATCCGTTCGTGCTTGTAGCCAAATTACGCTTCCATCTCTTGCCGCATTGCGCGTGTGTAACGCAAGTTTCACACAGACCGCCAGCGGAGGTTGTGACTGGAAGCGGTGCGAGCACTGCGGCACGGACTCTACTCCAGAGTGGCGAACCGGCCCGCTTGGCAAAGGAACACTGTGCAATGCGTACGTGGTGCCTTGCCTGCATTTAGTCCTGCGTCGCTTGGGCCCAAAACAAAGCTGCTCGCGTCTACTGCCACGGTGCTGACATTATCTTGGCGCGGACTTGACAGGTGCGGCCTACGGTATCGAACCAAGCTCAGAGAGCAGAAGAAACGTGAGACAATGTCTGGCAGTGTTCCCATGAGCCTGCTCCTCAACCCAGTCTCGTCCCCCAACAGCAAGAAGAAGGGCCGCGCCAACGTCAACAATCCTATGATCTGGGAGACCAAGGTCTCCACCACGTCCTGCCAGATTGCCGGCCTCCTCAACGACGAGTGAGCGGCCGTCTTCCGTGTGAGATACCACGTGCCGTGTACTTTACAAACCGGGAGTTGCTTGGCGAATTAATGTAGTGTACCAAACTTGCGTCGTCTTCCAATTGGTTGTGACAAGAATAGATAGAGGTGCTGATCACCGGAATCAAAATAGATGGTCTGCCCAAACAACGCGTTTCACCCATATCCGGCAGATTTTGCTTCCGGAGGTAGGCTAAAAACCACAAACACCCCTGGTGATACTACTAGCTGTAGGCGCGTGCGTGTATTGGCCATAAAGCCGGGCTATCTCAGAGATAAGCTCAGTCCTTATCTTCCTCCTTTTCGACATCGAGCGCTTTGACGACGAGATTCTTGAAGTAGCCCTTCTGCTCGTACTGGAAGAAGCCCACACAGCCGTTGTTGAATTTGAGAGCGAAGACGAGCGAAGGTTTTCGCATGTCATCGATGTAGACTCGGCCAAAGCCCTCGGACGAGCACACGACGACTTTCACGTGGAACCAACTGCGCCAACCAAGAACCAAGTTAACATTAACAAACGAACAACGTGTCAGTCTTCGTCTTAGGCCTAAACTGGAAGCTGTTGTGAGGCGGGTAGTCGAATGGAGAACCCCCACCCCGGTTGTTTAGACGGACAAGGAGGACCGAGGGCGACACACCGGTGACTGTGCGGCCGCACAGGGAGATTGATGGCGCGTACCTGTCATGAGGAACAGTGGCGGCGGAGCTCGTGGACATCACGACTTGGTCTGCCTTGAACCCGTGCTGGATGCCTGCGCACCACAAGGTTTTGTCAGGTACGGAAAGCCACG
Source organism: Acanthamoeba sp. SK_2022b (assembly GCA_027943245.1). Lineage (NCBI taxonomy): Eukaryota > Discosea > Longamoebia > Acanthamoebidae > Acanthamoeba > Acanthamoeba sp. SK_2022b. The sequence continues at coordinate 28,509 of JANDJZ010000128.1, read as the reverse complement.
ACCAAGGCAGACAGCTGTCAGTGTCGGGAGCAATCAGCCTCGCGGTTAACGCGGTCAACGGCACGCGGATTGGCGCGGCGCCTTCCACGCAACAAACGGCGGCACCGGGTACGGCGGCTGATTGTACCAGAGTGGAACGAATGTGGCCGGAAGTAGATGACCTCGTAGTTATTGACATCTTGCGCGTGGAATATCACACCCGGATGCCCCCACGACCTAACGCCAACATGTACAAACAGCGCCGACGCTAAGACGTACCACTAGAGAGGAGAGAGTAGGGCAGCAGCAGTACCTGCCCCCAACGTTACGGAGATCGGCTTCGATGATGTAATCGCTCCACTCTGGATTGCCAACTATGATCTCCATGGCGTTGCGGGCCGTGCCGCTCTGTACGAGCATAAACTCTGCCTCCTCCTTGTCCGTTTTGGCGTCCTTCTTGCTGCTCTTCTTGTTCTTTCGGCGCGACCGTTCTCCGCTATCTATTTTTATGATTTTAAGTAAATAAAAAAAAGCTCTAGATAATTAAATAATGATAATAATAAAACGCCGTGGCATTGGCCGCCATTCTCGGGGACGGGGGGGACGGACGCGACCTTCTCTCTCGCTATCTCGTTCGCTGGAGCTTTCGTCTTCGAATTCCGAGCCTCTGTCATCGTCGCCGACGTCTTCGACAATCGACCAGTAGCCTCGCCCCTTGGTCCACTCCTTGTCGAAATCGCGGCCGTTGATCTTTCCGCACAGCAATATCTGGACCCCCCCCCAATGGTCAGTTGGATCGCGAGAGGAGCACGAGTCTTCTCCGTACGCGCTCGGGCTTCTTCCCCTTGAGTTGGTCCACCATGTCAGAGAGCTGGAAATACTTCGCTTCCTGCACCCCAAGCAGCAACAAGGTGAGTGGCCAGTACAGACGCTGGGCGATGCAACAACGCACCTACGTGCATTCAAAAGACGACAGACACCACACATCACAATGGTGGACAGGAAAGGATACCAACAGAAGCTCGTCGCGAAGGGACGGGTTGTTGTCCACGCCTACGACACAGCCGTTGCGCAAATAATTCAAAATGTGTCTGCAATCCGCACGCGCGCGGGACGAGTGAGCACGACGAGGAGAGAAGAGACTACAATCAGAGAATCAAAGGCGCATTACCTGAAAAGGACGCCGTCTCTGTCGATGAAGTAATGTCCGTCCTTGGCCTTTTGCATTTCCCAGCGCCCACTGCCGACACACGCGCGCCAAGTGGTTAGTCGACGCTGGGCCGCAAACAGCCAAGAGGCCTCGCAACCAACCATGGTGGTGTGGGTGCACCTGAACATGCAGCCGAGCATGGAGTGCGGGAACTTTTGCAGCAGCGACAGCGACGTCTCGTATCTGTATGTGCGCGGGCGGACGGCGTGTGAGAAGACAAACACCCGAACAGGCAGGCCGGGACTGCTTACTTGACCCCGCCGATGTTGAGCTTCACCGGGTCATCGAATGAAGCCACCTTTGGGTGCTGTATCTCCAGCAACTGTCCCCAACGTCAAGAAGCATTATTAATGAAAATAATGTAAAAATTTAAATAAATAAACACATAAAGGAAGTCATATATTTTACACTATAGTGAGGAAAAAAATAATACAGTATTACAAGCAATAAACGTGCAAAATAAGGGAAAGATGAACGGCCGAGAGTACCCTGTGTTGCTTGTGCAGAGAGTAGAGGGTGGAGTCCATCTTCCATTTGAGCTCCTCCACGAGCCGGTGGATTTCGGGATAGAGGCCGCTCAGCTGTTCGCCGTCGAACGGTACTGGCGCACCGCCACCCGCACGTCCCGGGGTGCTGCTGGCCTGTTCGAGCTGCGCCCCCTTCATGTGCGACTTCTCCTTCTCCTTCTCTCTGTCCCTATCCTTGCTACGCTCCTTCTTCTCCTTCTTCTCCTTTTTCATGGTGGACTTGCGGTCCTTGTCCCCCCCAAGGTGCGTTTTGGGCGACTGCCTCAGGAACGAAAACGAAGAGCGCGTGCCGGCCGCGTGGTGCGACGGCGTCAATTCGCCCAGGCCTGAGGCCGAAGAGGCACCAGAGAAGGAGGAAGGCAGGTCTGTCATATGTTGATGTCGCCAAAGATGAGATGCGTCGGAGAGAAGGCTTGTGTGCAGTGGGCCAGCGTTGCAATTACAATCTAAAACAAATTACGTCTAATAAATTATATTTATATTTCCAGGCCAATAATTGGCCGTTCCTTGAATGGCGTTCAGACTGTCCGCGCATACCTCGCACGCCACCTCCCTACAGTTTGGCCTCGACGCGATCTTTACCGCCACCGGTGACCTTCTGTTGTTTGCGCTCCTCTTCGGCTCGCTTTCGCTTCTCCCTGGCTTCGCGCCTTCGCTGCTGGAGCTGCTCGATGAGCTGCTCCTTGGTCATGCTGCTCCCGCGGCCGAACATCTGCATCGCCTGCTCGTATGAGGGCAGCGGCTTCGCCTTGTAGAAGAGCGCCTGGATGCCGGAGAAGTCAGTGTGTGTGTGTGTGTGTGTGTGTGTGTGTGTGTGTGTGTGTGTGTGTGTGTGTGCATTATATGTGTGTGTGTGTGGGAGAGAGAGAGAGAGAGATAGCGAAGATCATAACCACGAAGAGGAAGAGGCTACCTTGGCCTTGGAATGAACGACGTCGTCGACAAGGTGCATGAGCTTGGCGTCGATGTAGGCCTTCTTGCCCTCGATCCGATCAACTGAGCACTCGAATCGCACCGTGGATCCAAGCGGGATGAACTTGTGGTAGTCAACGTTCAAGTTGAGCGTGAAGCAGCCCCACCCAAGCAAGCTGCGCCATACAAGCAGGACCCATTGAGGTGTTGATCCACATGGTATCGCATTGGGGGGGTGCAACGAACGTACAACATGGAGAAATAGCCTAGCACACTGTCCAGCGCGGTAGCAATTGCGCCGCCGTGCACGGAGCCCACCGGTCCCTCGCACTCGTAAGAGAAATAGATCACACCCTGTGCGGTGAGGTGAGCAGGGGCACTCAGCGGCAACGAACACGTAGTTGCACACAGGGCGGTACTGGAAGGGAGGGAGGTGCGTACAAGGAGCTTGTTGTTGGCGGCGTCCCAGAACATGCGCTTGTGGATGGCTTGGCCGAAGGGGCTGCCCTTGTTGCCACTCAGCCGACGCACCTCGGGGTCGGTTAGAAGGGGGAAGTCGATAGCGAAGGACGTCTCGCGCAGGTCCGGCGTCTGCTGCAACTCCTTGAGGTAGGACACCTGCGGGAACCCAATGCCGGGCCCCGAGCTCCCCGTCGTCATGAGTGTGTTCTCCATCTAATCAATGTGTTTAAGGCACGAGAGTGGATTCGTTTGTCAAACGAGGAGCTAGAGTGGGTTTGTGTCAACTTGGCCGCAAACCCTTGGGAGAGCAGACCTTCCCGGCACGGAAGGCCATGTGGAAGATGGAAAAAAAAAAAGGAGAAAATGTCCGCTGGTATGATTTCAAACATGTGCAAAACGGTTACGAAAGGTTGTTGTAATTTTGCATCGCAGGCACCGGAGAAACGGAGCCACCTAGAATTGCGCCACAATTTGGCTTCTTTTTCGCCCGCTGGCTGTTGTGGTTGGGCGAGATCGCGCTTGGTGGCTTCGCCTCTTCTTCGGCCGGTTCCTTTCGGCCTCATTATCGTCATCACCACCTCTGCAAGTGTCCTTGACCTTGTAGAGTGGGCAATTCCTTCTTAATCTGATCAGTCTCCGACATGCATCAAAGAAGAAAGCTTCGAAGTTCGAAGGAGGACAAGGAAGTGATCGATGTCGCTCGCATCAAGCAGCTGCAGGAGATGGCCGCGGCGGCGCAGCCTCAATACGGCGTCAAAGAGGTCACTGAGGAAGCCTGGCTATTGACGAAACTGGCCTTCCTCCTGCTGCGTTTCCTCATGGGTTCCTACAAATGGATCGTGCGAGTAGCGCGACTTAGCGCCTTTGTGCTCCTTCTCTCGCCTGCGCTGCTCAACATGGCCTATCGATACTTCAAATCGCCCAACATCATTCGCGACATTCGCTACGGTCCTCACGCAAGGAATTTTCTGGACATCTACGTGCCCCCCTACCAGCACGGTCGCCGAAAGGGCTCGCGCTACCCTGTTGCCATCTTCTTCACTGGTGGTGCATGGTACTCTTTTTCTCTTTAGCGTAAGTTATTATTATTGATAATAATTCAATTTTTCCGAAGTACAAAATACCACAATAGTTTCATTATTTTAATGGTCGGTCTCGGTTTGCTTCTTTGTGTGCAGGACCATCGGTTACAAGGGATGGAGTGGTCTTTTCTCTGACGCCTTCATGGAGGAGGGCGTTCTCTACGTCACGCCCGACTACCGCAACTTCCCTCAGGGCTATGGCAACGAGATGGCCGAGGACGTGGAGCGTGCGATCGCCTGGGTGATCCAAAACATTGAACTCTACGGAGGTACAACAAGCACACACCCTCCTTTGCAGCCGCAATTCCTTCAGCTTCATCGATGGACTGGTTTGGCTCACGGGCTCTGCGGACTTGCATCAAAAGGCGATCCGAAGAACATCACTGTCGCGGGCCAATCCGCGGGTGCGCATCTGTCATCGTTCGTTCTCGTGCGCAAGGCCACCGAAGAGCTCGAGGCCAAGCTGAGAGGCGAAAGCGAAGCCCAGCGCCGAAAGCTGGAGGCTGAAAGCCGGGGCGACGAGGTGGTCAAGCCCGCGCGTGAACTCCGTGAGGTCAACGCCGAGGAGATCGAAAACGGCACCGGCAAGGCCAAGTGGAGCACCAAGCAGATCAAGAAGTACATAGGCGTCAGCGGGCCCTACGACCTCGCTGGCTACGTCGGGTAACGTTGCCCTCCAACCAGCTGTCGCCTTTTGTTGATCAAACTATTTACCTTTTATGTGATATTTTTTTGTGCTAGATACCTGCACAGTCGAGGCCTGCCCAACTATTTGCTCTACTCCATCTTTCAGGGCGAGCTTTCCAGGTATACTTCCTTCATGCCTTGGCTGTGCTGTCCTTGTTGCTCACCTATCGCGTTTCTTCCGGCGGGGCTGAACCTGCGTTCAGGTATTCGCCCACGAGGATTGCCCAGGATCTGTGCAAGAAGTACAAGCTCGTTGATGCCAGCGGGAGCATCACCCTGCCGTTCCCGCCCACCATCCTCGTGCACGGCACGGCCGACGTCACGATGCCTTCCAAGGCCTCGGAGGAGTTTGGCAAGGCCCTCGAGGAGCTTGGCGTCAAGGTGGAGGTGAAGCTGCACCAGGGCAAGACCCACACTGGTACGAGAGCTACCCCACTGTTTTCCCCCTCCCATGATGATGGTGGTGGTAACACTGTGTGTTCTCAGATTGCATTATGGAGGACATCTTCCTGGGTGAAAACGTCATGCTGAACGACATCGTCAAGGCCATCACCTTCATTGAGGAACGGATACAGGGCCAAGATCAGGAACAGGACGCCAGCGAGGAGGAAGGACAGGAGGGCTCATCGAGCGACGAGGAGGGCGTTGTCACCAAGGCGGCCTCCACTGTAGTGGCCACCGCCGAGGAGCAGCTGCGTAAGGCCGAGCACGCGTGGCGACGACTCGCCCCAGCCTACTACCCCGGCTTCCTTGTCCGCACAGCCCAGAAGGTCAACCCCTTCTGAGCTTGTCCTGTATTCCACCTCTGTTGTACTTTCTTTCCAGTCAACAACAACCTATTTATTTATTTAGCCATACACACAAGCACAGGATCTACTGGTTTGCCAGGCGATCTGTCAGATCCGTGATGCCCTCGCCTGATTGGAGAAGAAGGCCGAAAAAACTCTGAAATCACTGTGAAAACTGATTGAGTTTCTCTTCCTGGTGACACAGAATGGCTGGTTGTCGCGCGCAAGACTCTTCGCGTTCGTTTCTTCTTGCCAACGAACACGCCAGCGACGAGAGGCCGAAGTTCTTGCAACCGACCGTCCCACACCCACCAGTGACGCCCAAAGCAACGGCGGGAACATTCACACTGCCGGAAAAGAAGGAGGCACATGGATCCCACCGCCAGGCTGCGCAAAATAGGTACGGCCGACCCTCCTGTGCACAGACCGCTCGGGCACCATTTACGAGCGGGGGGTTGAAGTTGAAAACACTCCGGTCGAGGCAGATCCTCCGTGAGGTCGCCTTGGTGCATTGGCATTTTTTATTTCTTTATTTACACACAACCTCAACATTTTTTATTCCGCAAGAATGTCACGAAAAACTTCTTTTCTTCAGATCCGGCGAAATGGACGGTGGACGACGTGGGAACCTGGCTGGACTACATCCACCTGAGCGAGCACAGGGCTGAGTTCATCAAGCAATCTGTAAGCGGGTCCGAGCTTCTCGAGTTGGACGTCGACGATCTGCTGGAGCTTCACGTCACGAAGATGGGCCACCGCAAGAAGCTGACGTCACACATCAGGATGCTCAAGCACGGCCTAGACGGCGCCTACGCCAACACGGATGACGGCAGTTCGGATGGCACCACGTCTGTCTTCACCCGTACTGCGGGCGGCGGTACCGGCTCATCTCACAGTAGCGGCGCTAAGTCGACTTCCTCGGCCAAGGCCAGCGGCGAGTCGAGCGGCAAGCTCAACGTTAAGTGCTACCTGGGCAAGGACATCTCCGTGCTCCACCTCTCGGCCAACCTCACCTATAATCAGCTCAAGTCCAAGCTGCGCAAGGAGTACGGCGCCAAGATGATTGTCCACTACAAGGATCTCGACGGCGACAAGATTCGTATCAAGAAGACGAGCCACCTTAAGACCGCCATCAGCGACTCCAAGAATACTGGCGTCCTCAAGCTCTACCTGCGCGGTGCCTCCTCCCTGCCACAGCTGTTTGCCCACCGCGGTGATGAGCCACAACTGATCTGGAGTGGTGATCGCAGAGCGTAAGAAGAAGGTGAGCGCACGGGAGCAGTCGATCCTCGACACCATGCTCGATGCCGTGGTCACAGTCAATCTCTCCGGCCGCGTCTGCTTCTTCAACATGGGTAAAGGCGTTTGTTCTCTCTTGTGTTATCCTTTTTTCTCACTCTCATACCTATAGCCGCCGAACGACTCTTTGGCTACTCTCGCAGCGAGGTAATCAAGCAGAACGTGCGCATGCTCATGCCCAGCGAAGTCGCCGAGCACCATGGTGCGTGCCTTCCCCGCAACCGTACGATTCGTTTGAGGAGGGGAGAAGACGCACAGTGTGAGCTGACGTTGCGCGTGCGTTCTGCGTCCCGTGATCGCAGACCAGTACCTTAAGAACTACCAGCAGACGCGCGTGGCCAAGATCATCGGCATTGGGCGGACGGTGCAGGCCAAGCACAAGGACGGACACCTTTTCCCCGTTCGGCTGACTGTAACCGAGTCGGTGCAGGGCAACGACGACGTCATTTACACTGGTAAGTCACTCCATACTCCCCTCTTCCGCCTCCAATCAGTTGTCAATATTTCGTGGACTCCCGAATGGCTTCTCGGGCTCATGCACCTCTCTCTCTCTCTCTCTCTCTTTCTCTCTTTCTCTTTATCTTTCACCCTCTCCCTTTCCCCTCCTGCTCGCCTATCCAGGTACGCTCTGTAAGGTCGCCGACGCCCCAGCCAGCGCCCCAGCTACCGCTGGAAGCGAGGCGGTGATCAAGTATCCTCCCAACCCAACCCGGCTCTCACCTTACGTTCTACGGCCACCGTTGAGGCTCACCAATACACTGGCCACAGGAACCCCATGTTCGACCTGCTCGACAAGTTGCTGGACGCGACCATCGTGATCAACGAGACCGGAATCGTGCAGTTCTGGAACGTGGCTTCGGAGGCCAAATTCGGCTGGGGAAAGGAGGAGGCCATCGGCAGGAACATCAAGTTCCTGATGCCCAAGGATGTGGCCGACGTCCACGACTCCTACCTGAGGCGGTACCTCGACACCAAGTCAGCTCGCATCATTGGCGTTGGCCGCGAGGTCGTGGCTCAGCGCAAGGACGGCAGCATGCTTCCCGTCTACCTCTCGGTCTCTGAGCAAGCACTCGACGGTGCACAACCAACCAAAACCATGCTCCCTTGTTGCGCCGTCTCACGCGTGCTGCCGTCTATTGTTGGTTTGTGTGTCTCAGCTGGTCGACGGCTGTTCACTGGCATCATCAGAAATGTTGAAGAGACCGTCGAGCGCACCAAGACTGTCCTGCAGCAGCAGCGCGAGGTACCGACGCAGCACCGCTTGGCTTCATGCCCACGCGTACTCATGCTTGCACACGTGCGCGAACCAGATCGTGGATGGCCTGTCGGTGGCCGGCATCATCATCGATCAGACCGGCAAGATCCACGCGTTCAACGAGGGTGCTCAGAAGATGCTAGGCTACCGACTGATCGACGTAGTGAGCCGCAACCTCAGTATCCTCATGCCCGGCGAGTACGCTCGCGTCCACAACGACTACATCACGTACGCGTTGTCCCCACCACCGTGGAAAGAATCATTAACTTATTAACTTATTGCTAACATCACGCCGCACGCGTGTGCAGGTCCTACTTGAAGACGGGCGAGGCCAAGGTCATCGGCGTGGGCCGGGACGTGCCGTTGGTGCGCAAGGATGGCTCGCTCATCGCCGCCCACCTCACCGTTACGGAGAAGAGGGACGGGGAGAAGTGCTTCTTCGTGGGCATCCTCCAGCCCAAATGAGGAAATACCTCACTGCACCACACTAGACCATGCCACGGCGGTCTGGCGATCCAACCGATATCGGTCGAATGCTTCACGCGCGAGGCGCCCCTGTTAGTTTACGCACAACCGCGGTTTTGTATTTTTTGTTTTATAAAAGCTATTTTCTTTTTCGTTTTCTTTTTCCTTTCCTGGAATTGAACGTTTGCAAACCAAACAGAACAGGGAGGCGCAGCATGCGAGCGTGGCGGGGGATTGAGGGACAAGGCAAGACTGGTCTTGTGATTCAGCCTCGCTGGCGTGGGGGCACTGCCCCCTACCTGGGCCCAGGTAACTCCGGTATCGCACCTCTGCACATCCTCTGTCGGCCCGGCACTGCGAGGGAGGCCGCCCCTCTTCTTCCTTCACTTCATGTGCGCCAGCCTCAGGCTCGCCGAAGCTTTCAAACGAAGCGCACCAGGCACGACGCCGGACCCACCATGGTGACGTCAAACCAGCTGGTCGCTGGTGGGGGCCTGGTGGGCGCCCTCGTCGGGGGCCTCGCAGCCATGGCCCTCTACTCCTTCGACGGCAGCGGGGACCGTGGCCCGGTGGCGGCGCACCAACGCCTCGCCAGCGCGACCGCGGCCAACGGGCCCGGTCTTCTACGATTCTCCGGGAGCTGTGGAGATGGCCCTCAGGGCCTGCCGGCCGTGGAGAGGGACGACGTGGCGAGCCGCGGCGGGGAGTCACGGCGAGATGGGAGGAAGGAGCGCGTGGCGGTGCTCGGGGCGGGTGTGGTGGGGATGGCCACGGCTTACTATCTGGCGCGCACCGGTCTCTACGAGGTGGTGGTCATCGAACGCCAGCCCGGGCCGGCCATGGAGACCTCCTTTGCCAACGGCGGACAGAACTGCGTCAGCGACTTCATGCCCATGACCGACGGGACGCTGCCGCGACGAGTGCTGGCCCAGCAGTTACTGCGCATGCGGCACCGCGTGCTGTCTGCTCTCGGGCAGAAAGACGACCGGCCGCCCCCGTATTATCTGGTCCGGCTCCAGGCGCTGTTCGACCCTCTGGTCGCGTGGTCGCTCTGGCTGCTGCTGCGACGCAGCAGCGACGAGGCTGCCCTGCACAGCGGCAGCGGCATCCTGCATCTGGCCCTCTCCAGCCAGCAGTGCCTCAAGCAAATCAGGTCAGCCCCCCCTCTCCCTTCCGATCTCTCTACGGAGATCCTTGTTGGCGTTACGCTCCCGTGTTCATACGCTCAGTGCCCTGCTTTAGGGAGGAGGAGTCCCTGGAGTACGACAGGGGCTCGCCGGCGGGCATACTCCACCTCTACCGGAGCGACGACAAGTTCGAGGAGGCCAAGCAGGAGATCGAGATGCTGCGGCACACGTTTGGCGCGCAGGTCAAGCCCTGGGCCGTGTGGGACGCGGAGCAGTGCCGAGCCCGCGAGCCCGCGCTGCGGGAGAGCCGTGCCCAGATCGCCGGCGGGGTTTGGTGGGAGGATAACGAGAGCGGCGACTGCAACATGTTCACCGCACGGCTGGCCGATGTCTGTCGAGCCAAGTACGGCGTCATGTTCCTCTTCGACACCGGCGTGTCGCTCCTGGTGCGCGATCCGGCCAACCCGCGCCGCGTGCGCAGCCTTCTCACGGACGAGGGACGCGAGATCGAGGTAGACCGCGTGGTGGTCTGTCTGGGCAGCTACACGCCTCTCCTGCTTCGCCGTTCGCTCGACGTCTGGCTACCGATCTTCCCCGTTAAGGGCTACAGCCTCACGCTGCATCCCGACACGTCGCCGCGGTCGGGAGAGTCGTGCGACGCCGCACCAACGCTCAACATCGCCGACATAGAGTCCAAGACCTACATTGCCCGGTTCGGGGGCAGCCTGGGTGATCGCCTGCGCGTGGTGGGCATGGGCGAGCTGTGCGGCTACGACCAGAGCGTGGACCCGGCCAAGGAAGGAGTTGCCAACCTTACCGCCGTCGTAGGGCAGCTCTTCCCTCGCCTCCACGGCTCGGCCACTCGTGAGGCCTCCCTCTGGGCGTGCCTCCGACCCATGACCCCGTACTCTCCCCTCCCCTCCCCGACCTAAACCCTCCCTTCCATCTCACGTCGAATGTCTTCAACGCAAACAGGGACTCGCTGCCGATCATCGGGCCCGTGGGGCGCATGGAGAACGTGTTCGTCAACTCGGGGCACGGGAGCATGGGCTGGACACTAGCCTGCGGATCCGGCAAGCTTGCATCCGCCCTCGTTGCCGACACGCCCACAGACGTCGACCCCACGCCCTACTCCCAAACGCGCTTTTCTTAGCGGCCAGGCCGTCACAGCAGCGACGTTTAACAATATTTTTTATTTTATTTTATTTATATCTTCGTCGTCACCGTTTACCGACGGATCAGGCTGTTTTACGGACGGATGGCTGGCACGCTCTCGCATGTCGTCAAAAGGCCAAGGTGGACCGAGCCTGACTGTCGCCACCGCCGGTATTGCCGCGCTTCTTCTTGGGCGTCACGAGGGGCGTAGAGAAGGGCGAAGGAGCCGGCGAAGCGTAGGGCGACGCGTTTGAGGACAGTTCGGCGGAGAAGAGCAGCGAGGCCGACGACGGCGCCGCAGCGGCGGCGGACACAGAGTGGTGCTCGAGCCCCGGCGGAATCTCCCACAACGCGCCGTCGGGGCCGCCGCCAGGAAACATCTTGCAGAAGGCCTGGATGTAGGGCGCGCACTCCTGGTTGATCTCGCCCCGCTTTTCGAAGAACTTGTACACCGTATAGAACAGGTTCTCGTCTTGCCCAAGCGCCACCTCCAGAAACCGCTCGGCTGTGTGTGTGTGTGTGTGTGTGTGTGTGTGTGTGTGTGTGTGTGTGTGTGTGTGTGTGAGCGGAGAAACGACTCGAGCTGATGGGCGACCGAGCGTGGCACATGACGTACGCATGACGCTGACATCTGTGTTTCGGATGAAACGGAGGGCGGGCAGGAGCTGGTTGCTGGTGAGGAGGACCTCCACGATCTGGTCCTTCACCCCCTTGCGCGTCGCGGACAGCCGCTTGAGCATGTCCAGCGCGAGCTGGTAGGCGGGCGGGTAGTTCTTTTCCTGGAAAATAACAGAGAAAGGATAAAAGAAGATTGTCAGCCACCACTCGGAAGAGAGGCAAGGGAATGCATTGTTCGGCAACAGCAAGCGGCGTACCACTGAGAGCAGCTGACAGGCCACATGCACGCTGTCACCGATCACATGGTACTGGAGGAACTGGTGCAGCTGGTAATACCTGTTCACCCACATGGGTGAGGTCGACTGGCTGTGGGTCAGAGGAGGGAAAAAGCGGAGGGCTGGTTGACCTGTTACTGGTGATGAGGTGTTCGATGATCAGCTTGCAGATGAAGTGCTCCACGTTCTGCTTGTAGAAGCTCAGGCTACGGACGTATTCGGTGAGCACTGAAATGAAGTACTTCGACTCCAAGAGCTGCTCGTAGCACGTGAGTAAGCCAAACTATTTAATAAAATAATAAATAACTATTTAGTAATTAATTAAAATTTTGCTGGAAAAAAACCTTGTTGTCGTCGAGGGGCATGAAGACGTGGTTGTAGAGGTCGTTCTGGTCCAGAAGCAGGAGCTGGCCGCCTCGCGCACGCTTCTCCTCTTCGATCTTGATGTCCCACGCGGAGAACGGCTGCGACGTATCGGCCAGCGGGAAGGGCGACTGCGCGGGGCCAGCGGATGACGATGACGAGGAGACGAACAAGGGCGAAGCAGAGAAAGAGGAGGAGTAGGGAGACGAAGAATAGAGCGACGCGGTGGACGACGCGACGCCTGGGCTCCATAACGTCGAGGGAGAGCCAGGCCCGAAGGTGAGGGGGGACGAGGAGGCAAATGTCGACATCTCGCCTCTTGTCGAGTCGTCGCTTCTGTGGAAGGAGATTGGTGAGGAGGAGGCCGAGGACGAGGCGTTCTGGACAAGCGACAGCCCCGAGGGGATCACTGAGACCGGCGGCAGCGAGGCCTTGCCGGCAGGGGACACCGTCATGGTTCGCGTGATTGGCACCGAGCTCGCCATTGGCCGATTTCTTGAGTTAACACAATACACACGTGCGGGCGTCAGGTGCGAGCTCACTCCATTAGTGGAGAAGGGTGTGAAGTGGGGGGAGGCTCACGTGGTCTTGTCGTTGGACGGCGGCGGAATGTCGAAAGCAACGTTGATGGCGTCGAAAATTTTGGATATGACCGATAGAGGGGCGCCCTGGAGCGCGCAGACACCGGTCAAAGCCTTGTGTGCGCAAAGCGAACGATGCACAGCCAGTCCTCCCGCACGAGGGGGGTGGAGAGCGGGTCTACCTGCTGGAGGGACTGGCGGACGATGTCGAGGGTGAGGGTGCGGCTCTGAGTTCTACGGAGCAGGAACTGCACGAGCCGCTCCCGTTCCGAGAAGGCGCCGACCAGGTGCGGCAGTTCGAGGCCGAGCTCGTACAGTTTCTCCTCGTCCTGGTCCAGCACATAGTTCGGCTGCAAGTAGTGCCATCGCTCCTGGTCTGCACACACAGATGCACGCAAAGTGCGGGGGACGATGTCAGCTAACCAACGACGAGCCGCGACTCGTGGACGACCTGGAGCTAAATCGGGGGGAGGCGTACATAGGGAGACAGTTCGGTCGGCGTAGGAAAAAGGGGCGATGCTGAGTCCTTCAGCGAGGGGCTGCAGGGCGGTTTCATCGGCGGATTGGACGTAGCGTATGTCGTACAGGGTGGTCGTCTTGGCGTCGGTGTTGTGGACGGCCAACAGGTTGTCCACGCTCTGAATGCGCAGTCTATGTGGAAGTCGTCGTCCTTGGAGCGACAGTGTGACTTTCTGTTTGTGTGTCTTTGTGTTAGTGGTTGTATGAAGCGAACAGGTGCCCCACCCCAATGTAAACCAAGGAAGACGAAATACCTTGACAACAGATGTCTTGGTGATCTGGTACAGTGTGATTTGAGTTTCTTCGATATGTGCACAGAATAGTCGCTCGTATCTGTTGGTTCCAAGCGGAGAGACGTGAGAATTCCTCATCGTGAGAGCGATAGACGGAAGCGAGTGAGAGAGCGAGGAGCGTACAGTCGACAAAGGCAGACGTGGTCAGCTGTGAGCACGGTATCGCTGGGGAGGTCGATTTCGAGCTTGGGCAGCTTCGTGACAAAGTCCTGTTTAAAGAAGAAGCCTTCCAGCTTGGCCTTGCCGCCTTTGACGCCCGTGTAGGCCATCAACACACGAGTCGAAGCCTAGAAACGCAGATGCGGCCGGTCACACAGCGTCAGGCACGCGCACGCTCGATTCAAAGGCACGGCTGGCGTACGTAATATTTGGAGAAGGGCACTGGCATCTTGAACTCTTTGAGCAGGCGCAGGTCCGTATCACGCAAAGTCCACTGCAAAGCAAAGCAGAGAGAGAGAGAGAGAGAGAGACGTTTAGAGCACACAAGTAGAGAGTGGAGTCGCGGACATGATGTGCCTTCTCCATCAGCGACAGGGAGTCCCGGTTGGGAATCTGATAGAACTCGATGCCGCCGGGCGATACGATGAAGAGATTGCCGGGCTCCGTCCAATGCACCCGCTCGATCGAACCAGCACGCCTGCACACGACGACGTGCTTTCGGTCAACCAAAGAGTCTGGAGAAGTGGACTATGAAGAGAAAGAGCAGCATACTTGCCACCCTGTACAAGGAAGCGCTCCTGAGCCTTGCCTGCCTCGAGGCTGTAGATTTTCTGGTGAAGTTGCACGACATGGCGAATTGTGAGCAAAGTCAGTCCCGCACACGCAAAAAGCAAATTTAACCCCAGTGTTGTGGTGGGAAGGGACGGTACGATCCACTGTGGGCGTGACATGGCGCGCACGAGCAGGTACTTGAGGTCCGCAGACACCTCGGCCCAGAACAAGCGCTCTCCATCGGGCAACCCAAGCCTTTGTCGTGGCGATATATTTAATATCAAAAAATTAAATATAATAATATAAAAGAAATAATAACTCTCAATAAAATAGAAGGTGTACGCACTGGTAGGTCTCTTGAGTGTTGTTGTCCAGGTCTTTAATGGTGATGGCTGATTCGGAGTAGAAGAGAATAAATCGCTTGGCCTCATCCATGAAGACCTGCCCCTCGTGTGAAGATGACTTGGATTTCTTCAGATCCACCTTAGCAGACGAGAAGGTCCACGACGCTTGTGGTCGTAGCTCTACATGATGTTGAACATCGCCAACGTCTGTGTTGGACTCGATTTCACCGTCAGCCGATAAGGTCTGATCTCTTCGAGATTTGATCTGATGACTGCTCGAATGTGGCATGGCGCTCCCATCTTCAGCTAATTCGGATCCAGCCTCCTTCTCCTGCATCAGATACGCCCAGCCGCCACGCTTGCTCTCCGCGACACCTCTCTTTCTCTTCGCACTGTCGGGCAAAACCCGTCACATGCGACCAGCGCAGAGAGGAAAATTTGAATTTCCCGCCCTTCTTTTGTGGCGGAGGGATGGCCTCTCGTTTCAAGAAGAAGCACGCAGACGATGGCAGAGGCGAAGGAGGTGAGCGACGAAGAGCTCAGTCGCCGACTTGTTGCGGAGGAACTTATAGAGCGGCAGCACACCAAGTGCCAAACCACAGTCCGCGACATTCTGATCCAGGGCACGTCACGCACATTTCGTCAGCAAAGTGATTTAATCACTCCCTGCTGCTTTTTTAATTGATATGCTTTGTTCCGTCATTTCATGGCACACAGATCGAGTAATGCAACACCTCATGGCGGGCATGGAAGACCGTGGTTGTCGCGTCTTCTATAAGAATTTTTTCCACTGCAGGCAGTGTGAAGGCAACGACCACGGCGGCTACTGGGATCCTGATGAAGGCGTACGACCCTCCCTCGCCATCTCCTCTGATGAAGTTGCCGACGTCACGTCGTGCTACTTGGTATCTGACGGTATGGCCTTTGTGTCGTCTCTTAGGTGGTGATTTGTGAGAACAATCTCGAAGAGAAGGAGATGGTACGGGACACTATGCTGCACGAAGGCGTGCATGCGTTCGATGACTGTCGCGCCGATGTTGATTGGTCCAACTGCGTCCATCACGCCTGCAGCGAGGTTAGTGCTCACTCCTTCACTAGGTCTTGCTCCAGTATCGCGCTGACACCTTACATACGACTGTAAAGATCCGAGCAGCCAATCTGAGTGGTGATTGCTCGTTCAAGGCAGAGCTCGCGCGCGGGCACTTCAATATTCGTGCGCAACACCAGGTATACCGACGGCCTCACAGCTGTTGGGCTGTCAAGCGCACGCTTTGATTCGCAAGCCCCTTTTATGCAGGCCTGCGTGAGACGGCGAGCATTGCTCTCGGTGATCAAGAATCCCAACTGTCCCAGCCAGGAAGCAGAGTGGGCAGTGAACAAGGCGTGGGATCGATGTTACGCGGATCATGAACCCTTTGGGCAAGTGCCCAACTAGACCTCACCTCACTCTCCCCGCTTGTTGGATAACTCTCTCTTTCTGCCTCACCGGAACTGGAGAAGGAGGCCATCAAATGTGAGCTCCGTGCACGAAGGACCAATGCAAGTTGTTCAAGCAGATACGGGAGGCAGGCACAAAGTGTCCCAATAATCCAAACAAAATATCAAAATAAAATAAAATAAAATACCAACCGGTTTGCCTCCGCGCAGTGCGCAAGATCTTTCAGGCCTGCGTGAATGTTCTACTCGTTGATTTTCTTGGTAGCCTACCTCCTGCTAGTCCTCTCAGTGGTCAACGAGTCCTCCGCAAACTGAGGTGAGGAACACCATCATCTTGGAATCGAAAGAACGACGTCGCTTCTTCGAAAGATCAAATCTGCGGAAGAAGGACAACAACGGAACGAAGAGAGGAGAAGAGGAGATGAGGAAAGGCAAGAGCACCAAGGAGCAGGAGGAAGAGAATGCGCGAATCCTGAGCGAATTCGTATCCAGCGAAGATCCCGAGCTTCTGTACGAATTGACTGAGATTTTGGGCAAAGGGTACGCCTCCCTCGCTTCTTTGTTGCCCTTATCTTCCCCCGCCCCGACGTTTTCTCAGGCGTTATGGTGAAAACGAGAACGCTTTCATCTCTAGCGCGCTTTTTTCGTTTTCGTTCTTCCTTCGCCTTCGCTCTTTGTCATCGCTATGAGAGTGTCCGCACACTGGGTGCTGATCTATCTACCTCAGTTCTCACGGCGTGGTGTATAAAGCGATCAATCGGTTGAATGGCTCTCTCGCCGCAGTCAAGAAGCTGGTGCGTTGTCCACTTCAGCCTGCGATCCGCGTATACATGTAGCTTAGTTGGAGTTGACCTCGTTATCGCCAGCCTTCAATCCTACAATCGGACAACTTCGCGTCTAGCTGCCGGGAGATCAAGATCCTGAAGGAGCTCAACTCTCCCTATTGTATAGAATTCTACAACAGCTATCTCAAGAATGGAGATCTCTGGGTACGTCGAGTTCACTTTGGTCGCATTGCGCAGCCGCGCGTGTGGCCGATGGCTGGCGCTTACTTGAAGAACTTTCCCCTTTGCAAATTAGATCGCCATGGAGTACTTTGATGCGGGTTCGCTGGGCGATCTGCTCACGATTCGCAAGAGGGGCTTCAACGAGTATCAGATCCAAATGATCATCGCCCAGGTCCTGCGCGGCCTTCAGTATCTCCACTCCCTTAATCTCATCCACCGGGACATCAAGGCAACTCACACACTCTCTTGCACTTGCTTCGCTTGCCACAACCCTCACCGTCGTCTTCGTTGTTGTTGTGTCTGACTCTCGGTGCTGTAGGCGGGCAACATATTGCTCAACAAAAAGGGCCAGGTCAAGCTGGCCGATTTCGGTATCAGCGCCTTCCTCGACGCTGACGAAACCCGACGGCGGACGCAGATCGGGAGCCCGTTCTGGATGTCGCCTGAGCTCATCCTCGGCGAAGGTTATTCATACAAGGTTAGCTCCTGTCGGCGTTGAATGTCGAAGGATGACCTGTGCTATTGCTGACCGTGTCAGAAACTATGCTAGACGGACATCTGGTCGCTGGGTGTCACCATTCTCGAGATGACTGAGGTCGACCACCCATTTTTCGAACAGAATCCTCTGACGGTATGCCTGCGGCGCTTTTACCCTCTTCGTTTCAAAGGAAGAGTTTGACGCTGTTCCATGTGGTGCGTGTCTGTGTGCGTGTGTCTCGTCGGAAGGCCGTCTTCCAAATTGTGAGCGATAACCCGCCCCATTTCCACAACCCATCTGCCTGGTCATCTAACCTCAGGTACGTGATCCGCTCCTTGGCCTGGCGTGAGCATAAGCATTGACCTCCCTGGCCTCAGAAACTTTTTGAGCGCGTGCCTCGTCAAGGACGCGAAGGCCCGACCGGGTCCTGTGGACCTTCTCGAAGTAAGTTCCCTCTGCCTCAGCTCGTTTGTAAGGGACGTGCTTGCCGCCCCGACTTACCATTCCAATCATGGGGATTGTTGTATGATGTCATGCAGCACCCATTCCTGTCTAAGGAGGCATTGCGTGACGGTGCCGCGATCTTCTCCGGCGGCGAGGACGTGCAGCCGCCGCCAGGTTGTGTCAGCGAAGTTGCGGCCGCAGCCAATGAGCTGTCCCCCGAGGAGATCAACTCCGCAGCAGCAGCCGCCGCGATAACAGACGACGAAGAGGAAGGCGATCCCCAGCAGCTGAACAATCCGACAAAAAAGAAGCGAACGATGGAAGAGGAGGCCATGCGCACCACCAACCTACTCCTTGCCAAGGAGTACATTGACATGCTGAAGAATAGCCCCGCGGACCTGCCCAAGAACGGCGTACGTTGATCCAGTCCCAGCTTTCGCTTTCGCTTTTTTCTTCTTATCTCTGTGAACCTCTTCTCTGCGCAGGCCATTATTTCGGCCGATGAGACAGAAGCAATTGTGCGGGTCTACCTGCAGGATCGCTCGTACAAGAGCGTGCGAGTGACGGTCGAGAACAGCGCCGAGGATGTCACCAAAACGCTGCGTCTCAAACTGGGCAAGGAGTGGTACCGCTGTGCTCCCTCTCTCCTCCAATGTTATCTGCGCCAGCATCAAAAAATGATGCTTGTGCTCACATGATGCTCCCCAGGGCGTCTGATTACGCATTGTACAAATTCCAATACGAGAATGAGCGTCTGGTGACTCCAGCTACCAAGGTGCTCGAAGTTATGAAGCAGCACAGCATAAGCAACGGTCCCCTGATCTGGATCTTCAAGGAGATGCCCGACACCGAGGTCCACACTACCGCACAAGTTTGATAGCTTCCACAAACTAACCAAAATCTCCACTCCTTGCACTCTTAGGCGTTCGGCGATTTGGCCGAGGTCTTGCCTCGATTACAAGCTGGGGGTATCTCTCTCCATACTAACAGGGATGCAGTGGATGGCCTCATCAGAGTACTGCTCAAGTCGCGGCTGAGCCTCGTCTCCGCCCTGTTTTCGGTGGCCAAGCGCCAGGACAAAAGGTAGTGGCGCGCTTCACATGATGAATCGTGCGAGTGAGAGAGGTCTGACGTGCGGGAATCTGGACTGGGTAGACGGCAGGAAAAGATGGTCGGCGCTTTGGTCAGGCTGTTTGGCCACGCCCAGCAGCTTGTTCCCCTCTTCGTCCGGTTCGGCGCGCTCGAAGTGGCCCACACCAGTACGTCTATCGCTACCTGATTCGGCTCGCGTCATCCTTGCAATTGACTCCGTTGTTGCTGCACTCCACCACTTGTAGTGTCGGCCAACAACTTGTTCGTGGAGGGCAGCATGACGGCGCGCCTGGTATCGGCCTACGGGAAGCTCGCGGCTTACAACTACCTCCGTGTCATTTTAACTCCGATTTTGAGACGAGTCTACCACCTGTCCGAAGCCCTCGAGGTGCGCCGATTGCCTGGTTCAGCCGGTCGGGAAATGGCTTTTCATGGGGGCCTAATCGTTTGTGTTCCACTTTGCAGCTTGACCCTACCCGCACTGAGGAGGTGGCGATTCACAGCAACACCAAGAACCTGATGACCCTCGCGCTCATCATTCTCGACTCCATTTTTGACAACATCACTGCCCTTCCCCTGTACGTCTACCCCAACCACAACCGTACCATCGCGGGCCATATGCGCGCTCTGATTCGACTCCATGCGTCGTCGGCAGCGTGTTCCGTGCCATCTGTGCGAAACTGCACGAAATCGTGTCGGCCTGCTTCCCCGCCCGCGGGGCGTCGCACCTCGTGCTGCGCTCGTTCCTTTTTGTCAAATTCATATGCCCCGCCCTTGTGTCCCCCGACGCCTTTGGCCTCACTGACTGTGCGTCCCACTCTCTTATCGTCCCTCTCTTCCGCTTTTTTCAACTCAATTGACATTTCAACCTCTCCTAAACAGGCCCGCCGTCGCGTGCCGCCAGTCGAACCTTGGTCCTACTCTCGAAGATCATTGCGGCGATCGTCACTGGCACGAGCTTCGGGCGCCGGTATGTTACATCGATGCAAGAAGTGGCCAGTCTCGGCTGTTCTGACCTCAGCTTCGCATTTTGTCTTGGGCAGGGAGCCGTACATGGCGCCGCTGAACGAGTTTATACAGCAGCAGTCCAACTCCGAAGACCTGCGAACCCTTCTGGAAGCCATTTTGGTAGGCCTGCACGATCGATGCAATCAAATGCTTGACTTGGCCTAGGCTCTCACCACGCGCACGCGCAGGACGTGGAGGACGTGTCTCGGTCTCCACCAAGGAGGAAGAAACGGGAGGTCCCTCTTGAGTCTCTGCTCTCTCTGCCACCATCTCTCCACTCGCCTCCGCTCTCCCCGCCCAACGCCAGGCTCTTGAGCACGTCGCCCAACTCGCCAGGTGCAGTTTTATTCTCTCTCTCTCTCTCTCTATTACTACTGCAATGATGAATTATTGGTGCGTTAATGGTGACCAACTCACACGCAACATACTTTACAGGTCGGTTCGCGCGCGTCCACCCCAGCAACAGTCCCAAGGTGACCGTCTTCGCATTGACTGAACAAACACCAGCGCAATGGGAGGTGCGGCGGCTGATCAACCAAACTTGTGTGGCGTGTAGGACTGGAGGCCGGCGATTGGCCGCCGTCGGCAGTTGCCGAGCAATCGGCCGATGCCGCAGCGGGCCCTTCCGCCCACTCCACCACTCGGTCATCAGGTGCCTAAGGTCTCGTCGCCCAACGGCGACCCTCTGAGTGTGGAGCCCGCGGCCTCGGCAAACGAGGACCAACCGCTGGCCGCCCACGCCCCTCCCACAGCTGTGGTAGGCCCCGCGGAGGAAGACCAAGACGAGCTGCACGATTCACGGGCATGCGTTGGCAGCGACAGCGAGATCGTGCTCACCGATGAACAAATCGAGGAGGCAGTCGGGATCGTCTACTCGTTCCTGGACGACGAGGACAAGTTCAGGGAGGTGGGCGTGGCCATGAACGTGCTGCCGTCTCCGCCCTGGGACCCCGCCCTAGAGGATGCCGCCTCGGACGACCCGACCGCCCGCTACGGCGACAAGGACCTCGATCGCAAGGCCGCCAAGGCCGCTGCCGACGGCGACTCGGGGAATCTGCGCCGATCGCGACGGATCAGCTTCTGGGGCAAGAAGGTCTCGCGCGAGTCCTACCTCAGCAAGTGAGGCCGTTGGGCGAATAAAGCTTCCGGAAATGGCTAAAATCATAAATAAATAAAATCATAAAAACTGGCCAGAAACAAAGAATGAAGCACAGCCGGCAGGCATCCACACCGCCAACGTTTCGTGCTCCTGCTCAGAAAAACTCTCTAACGGCGCAGGGTAAGACAAACACGATTAAATCGTCTTTAAGTATTTAATACCAATCTGTATCACAGGATTGCAGCGGATGTACAAGACGGAGGAAATCGAGCAGTTGCGACCACACTTGACCGAGTTGTTCAATCTTTTGGATTCGGACCGCGATGGCAAGGTTGATAGAGAGACCCTCACGGTAGGGCAGCACTCCCACCCCGCCCTCCTGCCACCTCACGCACTGATGCCTGCGCACCAATGTGCGAACAGTTCGCGCTGCACGTCAATGGTTGCGTGTATGAGGCGAAGCAGCAGCTCATCATGAAGATCGTTGATGAGGGCCACCCCGGAGGCCTCTACGACTTGGCCACCTTTACCGACATCTGTACGCCTTCTCCCGCAGTCTCCTCTATGAGGCAGCACTGCGTTGATCTGACCACTGCCGAGGCAGTGATGAGCGAAGTCGCGAGCCGGTCGACGGAGGAGGAGACCGAGCGCTCGTTCAAGCTCTTCACTCGCTATGCTGGTGAGGGAGACGAAGATCATATCGTCAGCACACCTCTACGCGAGGACGCCGCCATTCTGCCGGAGGACCTCAAGGCACCCTGCACAATGTCCCACGAAGAAACAATGGCAGACCTGACGTCTTATTGACTTACACTACAGCGATTGACACGAGTATTGGGCATGTCGGTATCGTTGGAGGAGCTCGATGACATGATCAAGGAGTTTGATACCGTAGGCGGGGGAACCAGTGGTATAGCTTCACACCTCTCAGCACAGGGCTACACGTGAAGCCTACTAACCACCCGCCTTTTACTTCACAGTGAAGATGCGGGATTGGCGCAAGATTGTTTCAAGCCAGCATCTGAAAGACACTTCTCTTTGACAAAGCTGTAAAAGATTGTTAGGAAGGCTGATCACAAATATATTTGATCGCTTGAAAAACACCCAGACAAAGTGGAACTAGGGCACAGTGCACCCATGCTGGAGGTGATTGAAGATGAACTGAAGGTCATGCAGGTAAAGCTCCAGTTGCAAACTATGATCTCATCCATCGAGGCAAGGCAGTTGGATGTCTTCCAAAGGTCAAAGAAAAGATAATATAACTGAAGGAGCTGTGGACATGCAACCAGTGTAGCTGCAGCCTGGCTGCCCCTTAACCACTGGCCACTGCCTTTATTAATCTATTGAAGTATGTGGTACAGACTGCTGATTATCCAAGCTGATCAAAATCTGTTAAAACAACCCAAGAGAAAAGGGCTGTATCTGCACTACGTAAAAAAGAAAAAAAAACCCCAACCCACATGTAAAATGAGCAGAAGAAAGCATGTGCTGTTGGTGGTCTTCTTGGCATTTATGCTTGCTATACGATCATGTTTGTACATGGTCATCCATAACACTGCACATAGCAATACATTTGATCCACTCCTACCTCACACCCTACTTCTGGAAATATACTGAATTATTCAATCCTCACCAAACTTAACACTCACTGTTTACCATTCAAGAAACAGTGGTCCACCACCATCCTTTGGCAAGCTGATCACACTTCTTGAAATGCCACTGCTGCCACTGCAACCTGAGCCACACTGCCTCTGCAGTTTGGTCAAGAACAGCACCACACACATGGTAGGTTCACCTCCTCCACTCCTGGCAGTAATAGCAGAAAAGGTGGTCATGAATGACATGTGTGCCTGGGGGTGTCTGGTGGTGGCAGTAGCAGGTAGCTGGTGAATGGGAGAAGGGAGTGTACAGGGTATTGGTTATGGTGTTCAAGAACTGAGTCCAATAGTACCTGACAAAAGGTGGAGAGCACTGCAAGAAGATGAGAACATAAGAACTGGCAGTGTAAAAGAGGGAGGACAGCAGAACATATTCTCATGATTCATACTGTCCATAAATATTAGGTGGAGATATCCACAGACTGCCTCATACACCACCAACAGCATGTTGCACAAAACCACTGATGATTGTGAAAAACAGTTCTTCTTGTTGTGTTTTTACACCACACATTTCAACCAAGGTGCATGAATGAAAATTTTGAATGTTAAAGAAAAGCAGTTCCAACGATTTAAACTTAAATTGTGTTGACCAATACATCTTGTCAAGTACATCAAATTCTTCACCAATAACCTTAGTGTGCTGAATTGGAAGCAGTTTTTTTTTTTTTTTTTTTTTTTTTGAGTGAGGCCTTGTTAATTTTTCAGTGTGTTTGTATGGTTGTGTTGAATGTGTGTATTGCCAAAAGCGTCATAGTTCTGTGCCAGGCTCTTATGAAAAGAGGAAGTGACTTTTTCGCCGCTGTACATTTTTTGGGGGTTTTTTGGTTTTTCCTTTCGTGACACGAAAAAACAAGAGAAAAGGTGCAGAAAAATACAAAGTTAGTGACTTGAAGGCAGTGGCGAGGGATTCAAACCAATGATGGTACACTACGCTCTTTTTTCACGGGCGCGATCTAAGAGACGGTCTTTCTCTTTTTCTTCTTGTCGCGGGGCTGAATCAGGCGTCGCAGCAGAGCAGTGCGACGAGTAGCACTGGCGCTGGGCAGAGCAGCAGCGCAGTGACGACCGTGGAGAGTAACCCGAAGGAGATTGACGAAGCCTTTAAGCGGCTTCAAGCTCAGCACGGAGTAGTAGGCGTCATGTGCTTCACCTCGCAAGGTTCCACCGTTCGGTACCGCTTCCCCCCCCCCCGAATACTGCCACTTTACGCTCTGACCTGGTGGTCGGTAGATCGACCCTCACGCCCGAGGAGACGGCAAGCTATGCACGCGTGCTGACACCCTTTTTGAGTCAGGCCAAGAGTGTATCTACCATCGTCAACCCCAAGGTAGCGTCTCTTTTTTGGGCCTTCTATTGCTGCCCTGTTCGCTGAGTTGAGAGTGTCTGTATAGGAGGACCTTGTGCTTCTCCGCCTCACTACCAAGAAGAACGAACTCATGGTGGTGCCGGGTGCGTCCTTTTCTTCTTCTCCTCCTCCAACGTTGTCACAGCACGCTGATCTCCGTGGCTCGTCTTGCGCTGCTGATCTCCTATTTGAGCAGAGCAAAAGTTTACCCTCGTTGCAGTCAAGGCGTTAGACTACACCGACCTATGAGACGTCGTCCTCACCGGCGAGTTCCCTCCCCTTCGTTGTACATGTTTTCTCGTGTGCGCGCAATCACGATCATCGTTTTTAATGGTAGCTGTGTTACAAGCTAAAGGCCCACGAGTGGACATCGATCAGGCCCGTGGCTGGTCAGTCGCCGGGCGTGCGGCCGATTCGTTGACGCTGCCATGCAGGCAGCCTACGAGTATCGGTCGTTTTGGTGGCGACACTGCTGTGGCCTGACTGGCAGCGTGATGTGTTGATGGTGGTGGTGGTAGTGGTAGCACCACCACTGACAGCGTTCGGGCTGGGGCAGTCGGTGGAGATGAAGTTGGCGGACAGCATATTAGAGAATGTTCCACTTGCCCGTGCGGTCGTAGGAGACGAGCGCCCGGCGCACGTTGCGCTGGATCCTGGCGCACTTGTCGTTGCGCATCGAGCGGAGGGCGTCCACGATCTGCTCCTCGCGGTGCTTGGGCGAGCCGTCGCACAGGGTGTGCAAAACCTGATACCGGACCTGATCGTCGGGGTCGGCCGTCATCTCAAGTACGCGCTCCCAGATTTGGTCTACTTCCTTTCTCACCTTGCACGGGCAAAACTCGCGCAGGGCCGTCAGGCGCTTCCTCGGGTCGGTCGACCTCGACAGCGCCAGCACCTCCTCAAAGTCCTCGTACTTGTCCTCCTGGAGACGGCAACTCATCTTGTGCTTAGTGATAGTAGTGGATCTGAAGTTGGTTGTTTGGTTTTTAGTTGTGGTGGTTGCCTGTTTAAATAGCCTGTGGTTGGCCGTTCAGCAAACTACATTCCCGTGCGCTAGCCATCACCGTTCAGAGAATTTTTTTCTCCGGCTGTTTGCATTGCAACCAGGTAGATATCACGGGATCCTGGTCGCAAGGCCAAGGCCAGCCTACCCTGTCTCTGAGTTGGCGACGAAGGGACCGACGACGTGGCCGACAGCCAAGGCATGTTGAAGACGGCTTGCTGTGGCGGAGACGAAGGCGGCGACGTGGGCAGGACGGCCCCGCCCGGGCCGGGACCAAGTGGATGAGGAGGTCGGGCGACGAGGCCGACATGAGGACAGGTGGCGGCAGTGTGAGGTGACCAGGACCGTGAGCGCTCGTGGTAGACCTCGCCCATGTACTGAAGCACGTGCGGCCACGGCAGGCCCATGAATCGGTGGCGCTAACATTTCGCTCCTTTATCGCCGACATGTGGTATTTGTGTTCCGCTGCGCCACAGACGAAACACACAAGATGGCCGCTGTTTCTGGTGTTCCTGTGCTCACGCCCGTCTCAGAGATCGATCAGCTCGCGAGCTTCGATGCGCTGGTAGTTGTTGCCTCTTCGTTGACCGGCTTGCCCGCCCTGTTCGAGCCCTTCACCAAGGCCG
Organism: Acanthamoeba sp. SK_2022b; assembly: GCA_027943245.1. Classification (NCBI taxonomy): domain Eukaryota; phylum Discosea; order Longamoebia; family Acanthamoebidae; genus Acanthamoeba; species Acanthamoeba sp. SK_2022b. The sequence goes on along the minus strand of JANDJZ010000128.1, from coordinate 2,660 downwards.
TCGCCCTCGCCCAGAAGGTAAACTGCATGTGCTCAATTTAATCGTCTACCTTGCGTGGCGAATCAATTTCTGAGGCAACCTGCAGGTCGATAGCCAAGTGGGCCAGGCGGTGACCCTACTTGTCAATGAGGCGGCCCCCGGGGGGCGCTTGGTTCTTGCCCCCACCGGCAGCCTTGAGACCGAGACCGCCGACGTGCGCCTCTTCGGTGATGCCGCACGAAAGGGTAACAGCCCCCGCGCTTTGAAAGGAGGGGGCAGGGTTGCTCATTTGTGACACAGGTGTGGTGAGGGCGAGGGACGCTGGCGCGGTGAAGCCGCTGCTGTTGGTGCATGCCTCAACTGCCGCCCAGCTTAAGGAGTACAGCCGGGCCGTGGAGGTCTCACTTCTCTCCGCGCTTGCTGGTCTCTACGAGGTAGACATCCGCTCCCTCCCTCTCCGCTTTGCCGAGCGCTCAGACAAACTGAGAACGCACTCCACTCCCACGTACAGCCCCTGCAGGCCAGGGAGACCGTCAAGGATCTCGAGCCGGTCAAGGAGCTCGGCTTCTGGCTCGGTAACTTGCTGCCCACGCACCAACCCTCGCTCCTTCGACCCTACGTGGTCGTTTGTTCTTGCGTTGACTTCGTGGGCTGCCCTCGTGTCTCTATGGACCATAGAGAAGGGAGACGCGGAGAAGGGCAAGACCATTGCCCAAACTGTGTCGGCCATGGAGGAGGGTCGCCGCGTGGCCCGCGACATCGGAGGCGCCGACCCCGTGCGTTTCCTCCCCCACTCAAGGCAGCACCTTTCTGGTGCCAGAGTTTGCTGACGTGTGCTGTGTCCACCATTGATGGACTGAATCAAAACGGATGTGGTAGGAGCGCATGGCTCCGCCCAGGTGCGCCGAGTACATCCAGGAGGCGCTCAAGTCGGGCGTCGTCAAGGTGGAGGTCGTGACTGAGAACCTGGAGAAGGACTACCCCCTGCTGGCTGCCGTCGCCCGCGCCTCGCTTCACGTCGAGCGCCACAGGCCCGTCGTGGTCCGTCTCCATTACACCGGCGCGGGCGAGAAGAAGGACTCGCTCTTCTTTGCCGGCAAGGTAAGTGCTGCCCCAAAGAGCAAGAGACCGCCCTCCCTTGTTTGAAGCTTTAGAAACAGCGCTTGACGCTTGTTCCTTCCTCAATACGTATGTTGTGTTGTAGGGTGTCACCTACGACACTGGGGGAGCCGACATAAAGACCGGCGGCCACATGGCCGGTATGTCGAGGGACAAGTGCGGCGCTGCCAACATCGCGGGCTTCTTCAAGACGCTCGAGCTGCTCAAACCTGCCCGTACCAGCTTTTCCCTTATCTTTACGCTTCTTTTCGCTCTTATCTCCTCTCTCTCTCTCTCTCTCTCTCACACACACACACACACACACACACACACACACACACACACACAACTAATTTGCAGACCTGGACGCCTACGCCGAGCTTGGATGGGTCAGGAACAGGTAGCGACCAACAAGGGATTGGCGCTTGGAGAAAACCGACTGTGATCCGATCCTAATTTTGGGGTCTCTCCCACTCTGTTGCAGCTGCGGTTCGGACTCGTATGTTTCGGATGAGGTCATCACCTCGCACGCTGGCGTTCGCGTCAGCGTCGGTAACACTGATGCCGAAGGCCGCATGGTGCTCGCGGACTGCCTCTCGCACTGCAGGGAGAAGGCCCTCGCCGGTATGGCTATCCGCATTCTCTTCCCTCCCTCCCCGCTCTTTCACCATGGTCGCGCCGTGAGTGTTGTCAAGAACTAAGCTGACGCTCGGGCTCAACCTCCCCGCCCAGTCACCGGCGTGGTGCCTCGCCTGATGACTGTGTGCACTCTCACCGGCCACGCCGCCTTGTCCGTGGGTCCTTACGGCATCACGCTCGACAACAGCGTCGCCAAGAAGGACGGCCAGTCCTACGCCCTTCAGGACCACGGCGAGGTCTGGGGCGACCCCCTGGAGGTAACGTGCCCTCCCCCCTTCTGATAAAACAGAGACCTGCTGTTGATGTCAGGAGTGGGTGACGGGGACGTGTGCAGATTACGAGCCTCAGGAGGGAGGACGTGGCCTTTGTGGCACCCAAGAACAAGACCTTCGACCTTCTCCAGTGCAACACCGCTCCCTCTTCGGCCACTCCTCGCGGCCACCAGGTACGCCGCCTCCTCCAATTTGCGTAGCCTCAACTTTGCGCTCATCCAACCAACACACTGCAGTTCCCTGTGGCCTTCATCATCAAGGCCAGCGGCCTCGACAAGCACGGCGTGCACTCGCAGAAGCCTCTGGTACACAAAGGGCCACCCCACGTCCCTCCGCTCTATCTGTCTGTCTCGCCGACGCCAACATCCACTCTACCGTTGTTTGTGCGATGGCAGGCTTTCTCGCAGCTCGACATCGCCGGTGGCGCCATAGAGAACATGGACTTCCGCTTTGGCAACCCCACCGCCACTCCGCTCGTTGCCCTCACTGCCCGCTACGTCCTCCAGTGAAAGAGGAGCCCCCTCGCCTGCAACGGTTGATGTACGGATAAGGAGACATCCCCTTCCGCAGGTTTAAGCAGACTGCCCTATTTCCTTGGCATGTGTCCCAGGTTTCTGCAAACATGGAACGGCCCTCTACCAAAGAGTGTTGCCTTTTTCTCAGCATGCACGT
>JANDJZ010001276.1:0-12939 GCA_027943245.1 Acanthamoeba sp. SK_2022b | reverse complement strand
CCGCCGCCACCGCCGCCGTCGACGTCGGCGTCGACCGTCAAGCATTCGCCCGTGCCCATCTTGTCGACATCAACTACGTCGACATCAATGCCCGCCACGGCGGGCGGCCAGCAGCAGCGGGAGGAGGTGTGCCGATACTACTTCTACACGGTGCTGCCGGAGAAGGGCAAGCTCATATGGGTCGTCTTCTTCAGCCACCGTCGCCACTCGCTCGAGCACTACGAGCTCCTGCTTCGCGAGGTCGCCGCCCCGCCGACGGCCAACGGCAGCCCGTCGTCGTTGCCGTTCTCGGCCTCCCTGGTGCCCTCATCGATACTGTCGACATCCTCGAGATCGCCGCTGGCCTCGTCCTTGCCTTCGTCGTCGATCAAGTGCGAAAGCGAAGCGCCTTCGCCTTCGTCATCGTCGTCATCATCTTCTTCGTCATCTCCGTTGTCCTTGTCGTCGCCGTCGTCGACGCTCATGGAGCTGATGACGTGTCACGAGATGTCGACAGCAATCGATCACCCGATCGTGCTGCCGGCCGTGCCCGACCTGGCCTGGATCGCCGAGGGCACCGACGCCGAGACCCACCAGCGTCTCTACCAGCACAAGGTCTGCTTCCAGGCCCCGGACTCGACGTTCGAGCGGCGCATCTTCAGCGCCACGCTGCATCACCGCGTGGAGCGCACGATGACCCTGCTCGGCGGCCTCTCGCTGGTGAGCACGACGTCGCAGCGCGAGCACATGTGGCCGCGCATCAACCAGTGGTTTCCGGCCGAGGCCCAGCGCAGGCTCGTGCACAACTGCAAGCTCCACCCGCCGAGCCGTCGACACTTTCTCAACGGCAAGGGCTCGCGACAGGGCAGCAAGCAGTCGCAGAAGGACCGCTTCCTCTTTGACGAGCTCGGCAAGGCGGTCGAGCTCAGGAGCGTGCCCATCCCGTGAATCGAGGCGCCCCTACTCACGCACGTGGCGCATTCGCGTAGCGCGCGAGAGCGAGAGAGAGACAGCGCGCGGCCGCGGGAGATAGCGCCCGCGGGTGGAGACGTTCCTGGCCCAGTGGGGCTACACACGCCTCTGGACAGCCTCGGGCTATGCCCACCGGCCGGGATCGGCGGAGCGGCGGAGATCGCCCGCGGCATTGGCCACGTCTGCAGGCAAAGGGGACACGCCACGGCCTCGTGCCCTGCAATGTGGTGTAAAAATAAACAAAAAATAAAACTATGATTATTATTGGTAATTAGTTATTATTATTGGTAATTAGTTATTATTATTAATCTGTTCGCCCAGGGCGCTATGTGAGTCATCGGTCGGTTGGCCTACACACGCTGAGCCGGGCTCTCCTCTTGGTCAACGCGCCAGAGCCGAGGGGGCGGTGGCGTCGAGCGAGGCCAGGGCCGAGGCATCGAGAGCGGTGAGGAGTGCTGCGGCAGTGTGATCGTGGAGATCGTGCGGGCCCAGCGGTGGGACGGCAGCGTCCAAGGTCGTGTCGCCCAGTTGTGGTGAGGGGAGCTGTCGGGCAAAGGCGGTGAGGTACTGGTCCAGCGCTGCGGCCAGGCCGACAGTTGGCTCGACTGGCGGTGCTTCGCGCTTGCGGAAAGCGAGCTGAGCACGTTCGCTGTCACTCCGACTGGGCTCGGCCGGGGTTGAGGGCGACAGCAAAACAGCAGGGGCCCTGACCTTCTTGCCTCGTCGGCGAAGTAACGAGAGCAATCCCATGAGGTGCGGTCTCACTTGTAGCTCTTGCACAAGAGTATGGGCGTGGGACCAAGGAGATTTTGTTGTTTAACGCAAGTTGGGTTTATGTGCAATTGGTTGTGGTATGTACAGGTGTAAATATATACATAGGTGCAGTGCTCATCGATCACCCGAGAGCCCGGAGTGGCGTGAGACAGAGAGCTGAGCCATGGCCTGCACCTGTTGGTCAGAGCGGTAGCGCTGTATCTGCGGGTCTGCCCTGTCGACAAACTCCACCGAGCTTCGGCTTCGCGCCATGCGAAAGGTTCGGAAACGCCCGCTGTCCTGGTCTGCCGACGCTGTCCGTTGGGTGGCGTGTCGCTCGACCGCGGCCGCGTCCAGCTCCTCCTTCCACTTCTTCAGTCCGTGTGTGGTCGACTTCTTGCTGGGCGAGCGTCGGAGCGAAAACTTGGTCAGCTTCATTGTCGTGGCTGTTGTGTTGCTTTGTGTAGCCTGGGGTGTTGACTCGGTGGTAGGTCAATTGATAAATGAGCGGTCTTGCAGCCGCCCTTTTTATGGTCGTTGTATTAGCCCACCGCATAAAACGTCACCGTTACCGGCTGAGTGCGCGCAAGCACCTACGCTGATTCTCCCCTTCGGGCCGACACCAGGTGGAGGACGGAGACCAAGCACCTTGCTATCTCCCCACATATCTCGATCAATCAATAATAAAATCATTTTTTTCGTGATCGTTTCATTTTGCGTTCTGTCAATTTTATGATAATCGTGGCGCCAATGGCGCGTGAACGCCAACGTTTTGTAGCCGAACCGCCGGTGATTCGAAGGCGTCTCTCCGCTACTCCTTGTGCAAGAGGAGATAGCAGTGGACGTAGTCCATGGCATGCTCGGTGGGCGACGACTCGACCAGGCGCCGATACCGTTCGTAAAAGAGGTCGACCAGCTCGTGCTTCCTCGGGCGCTCGCGGCCCTCGTCGAGTCCGGCAAAGAACACGCCCTCGCTCCACGACCTGATCGTCCCCACCAGCGCGCGCGAATACCCTGCCGCGTCGTACTCCCCTGACCAGCTCTGGATCGTCAGCGCTGCGACACAAGCACGCACACACACACAACACACACACAGTATGGTTGCGTTTACCGTTGCCGAAGCTCTGGCGGTAGGGACACCGCACGATGTCGGTCGTGCAGGCGTCGACGACGAGGCCGAGGGCGGCCACGGGGCTCTGCGGGTCGGTGAGCGGCTCCAGAAACTCGGCCTTTGTTCGGTAGTACTGGGCAAACGCCGTGCGGGCGTACTCCTCCCGCGTGATCAGGCCCTCCTCCGCCATGTCCCGCCACAGCTGCACTCGCCCCCCCCCCCAACAATTCCCAGCTATGAGCGCACATGCGCGCGGGCGTGTATGCTGTGTGTGTGTGTGTGTGTGTGTGTGTGTGTGTGTGTGTGTGTTGTGTGTGCTTTGCCTTGTTCATGACGTCGAACATGGACTGCCGGTACTCGGTGTTGCCCAGGTACCTGCCCTGCTCGTCCACGCAAAAGTTGACCAGCAGCAGTCGCCCGCCCTTGGCCAGCTCTCTGCCCTGATGACGTGTCACGACCAGTCCAACGACGGCTGGCCGGTCAGTCGACCTTAAGGTGGCGCAGGAGGAGGAAGGGGGGAGGCGGGTGTACCCGGTGGAGCAGGATGGTCTCCCAGTCCTTCTTGGCGTGGGCCTGGAAGGCGGCCTTCTCGTCGGCGGTGGCGCCCACGGCCTGGACGTGCTGGGACAGCGGGCCGGGCGCGCCCGAGAGCCAGTGCATGGCCGTCGCCGAGAAGCCCAGGTGAATGGACTCGGGCGGGAAGTTGGGCTCGTAGAAGGAACGCCCTGCGGTTGATCGACGTTGAGAGAAAGTCGACATTGATTGTCGCACGCGCGCGTGTGTGCGCGTGTGTGCGCGTGTGCATGTACCACAGGCAAAAATGTAGACGTTGGACAGGGCGTGGAGCGGGCTCTCCTTGTTGGCGGGGTCCTGCAGCATCTCGAAGAGGGCCGAGAAGTCGTTGCTGGGCCTGTCCGTGTACGTGATGCTCACGCCCACGTACGCGCCCCTCGCGGCCCGCACCTCCTCGACCGCCCGTCTCATCAGACCTGCCAACCAAATTTTTTATTTTATTTATTTAATTAAATGAAAACAATAGCTTTCTTTATTTTAATGTAACAGCTCAATTATGAACCTTGAGAGGTGCCACCATCAGCCGCGCCGTAGTCGGCGATGGCGAAGAGGGGCAGGTCGGTTGGAAGGCGGGAGGAGCCACCGTTGGGAGTGGGGTCACCGCTGGTGGTGAGCGCGCCCTGCAGCGCCGCCAGGAGGAGCGGCAACGTGTTCAGGATCGCCGCCCCTGCGCCCTTGGTGTGGGCACTGTAGTACCCGCCGCCCTTCATCTCCAGTCCCTTCCTCTCCCACGATCCGCCATCACTTGCCATTGTTGTGAGCCCACGCTTTTCTTTTACATTTTCTTTATTGTATTGTTGAATTATTTATGACCAATCAAATTGTTGAATTATTTATGACCAATCAAATTCTTTTATCACAAGCCCATGAAGAGCAGGCTTCCTTGCGCATCGTCGTCGTCTTCGTCGTCATCACCCCGTTCCTCCCCTTCCTCGTTCTCGGCTTGGTCGTTGTGATCGTCATCACCGTCATCCTCGACCAGCTCGCGCCACCGAATTCGCGCGCTCTCTTCCGCGCACATCCTGATGAAGGCGCGCCATTGGCCGTCCACCTCTCGAAGCACCGGGCGTTGGGCCGGTTGCTCGACAGGACGTGGGGGACTCGGCCTGTTTGTCATACGCCTCCAGAGCACGGACACGCCGTTCTCTTGCATGACCTATCGCCACCCGAAAACCACCAAACATAGGAAAGAGAGAGAAAGTCATCCGTTGTCCCTGACCAGCAGGCTCATGCACACTAAACAGGCACACAAAACCTGGAGACATCCCGGATGGGTGCTGGCGCCATGTGCGAGGGTGAGGTTGAGCCAGCGGAGATGAGGCAGCCGTTTGGGCAGCGAATCAAACCACGAGTTGCATCGCGGTAAGTCCCGCCCTTGTTGTTGCGACTGGTATGCGGGCGCCCAGCAAGTTTGTGGGTGAGTGAGTTTGTGGGTGGGGACAGTCAACGAGCCAACAAAAGTTGGTCTGTTGTGTGTGTGTGTGTGTGTGTGTGTGTGTGTGTGTGTGTTTACGTGAGCCAGGCGAGTCTGAGAGAGGTCGAGCGAGGTGATTGACGTGGGCAGGAACAACAGTCGCCAGTCGTTTGGCTCACTGAGGTAAAAGGTACGCGCGAATGACAACGATCTGAGATTCGACGGAAGGCTCCTGCCGAGTCGCAAGGGTGCATATGCCGTGTGCGTGTGTCGTGTAAGTAATGTCAAGCTAGAAGCGCAGGCGCTGGGATCAACAGCGTAAACGACTCACCAAAGGCCTTGCGGCGAGACCCAGGGCAGTTCGACTTGTGCCGCGCAGAGCGTGTGCAGTCGTGGGAGGCACACGTCCATGTCCACACAACACCGCATCAACGTGCAGTTGGAGATATCGAGCTTTTCCAGCGTCGCTGGCATGCCTGCACCCGCACGCCGAATCGTTTGTGAATCCTGGGAATGCTGGATCGCTAGCAGAGGAGAGCGCAAGACAGAGAGAGGAGGGACAGCTGCACCGTAGAAGTGGCCACTGCTCAGGAGCGCGCCGTTGAGACTGAGCTCACGCAGCGCTGGCGGCCAGAGAACTCTCTGCAGGCTCCCATCGCTCGCTGCACCTGTTACGCGTCCGCCAAGATCGAGATAGACGTCGCAGTCCAACGCGGTGGGGTGAGACCATACCGCGCACGGTCACCGGTACTCGCAATGGGGAGAATGCACGAGCATACCGAGTTGGGACTCGGTCAATGGTCCGGAGCAGTTGGAGAGGTCCAGAACTTCCACACTTGATGGGAGCCACTAACAACAACGACGACGACGACAATAACAACAACCAAAAGGACAGTGCTCATTCAGTTCTTCACCCATTTCACTGATGACTGCGTTGGCTGTTGTCTTGTGGAAGAGGAGATGTGGGAGGGAGGAGGGCTCACCCGGAGGTGCGAGGCCGACAGGCCACTGATAGACGACATCTTGAGCTCGCGCAGACACGTCAGTCGACTCAACCACCGCAGTCCGCCACCAGTCACCTCCGTGACGCTGACGTCGAGCGTCGTGAGGCCCAGGGGCAGCCGCGCCAGTCCTGCCACCACCGCAATCAGCCCCCCAATACGGCGCGGCGTTTGACCAACGTGTCTTCGCGCCACCACCCATTCTAGACTTGGGGCGAGAACACTATCGCACGTACCGCGATTGGTGATGGAGGTGTGGCTCACCGACAGGCTCTCCAGCGTTTCCGGCAAGTGGACCACCAGCTGGTATGTGTGGCTTGGTCATGAGAAGAGGGCATCACCACGCGACAACGGCGCTGAGAGGTACCGAGTCGGTGAAGGTGTCCCAGGCGGAGAGATCGAGCGACACGAGCGAGAGCCACGTCGATGTGAACTTGAGCACCTGTCTCATGCTTCTATGCCGTGTGACCAGTCCTGCACCCCCCCCCCCCAACACCAAATTGCGCGAGTAATGGAGTTTAGGTTTCATTCGGGAAAAACATGGGTGGAAGGACAAGGTAGGAGGGATAAAGGTACCGAGAGGGGTGGAGGTGTGGTGGCACACTTTGGCAAGGGCGTGGGAGCGCAGGTACCAGCACGTGGCGCTGAGGCGTGTGAGGTCGCCCGTGCCCAGATAGCCGCACACCATTGCCCACAGCTCGGCGGGCAGCCACTGCGCCACGTCCTCGCCTCCTCCCGCCACCTCCGTCATCACCATGTGCTACTCCTCGCCGTCCGACCAAAAAGAAACAAAGCGTGCCTCTCCTGTGTTTGGCCTCTTGTTTAACCTCCGGCGTTATAAAAAACATCAGAGAAAAGTTTATTACATTCCTGGTTCATGGTTGCTCCCAGAAAACAGAGCGTCAACCTGAACTTATGGGACACACTCCCTCCTGCTTGGCAAGGGGAGCCTGTCACCAGCCCATGAAGAGAAGACTGCCTTGCGCATCGTCGTCTTCGTAGTCTTCGTCGTCGTCGCCACCGTTGTCGATCCACAGTTGTTCCTCCTCTTTGACTTGGCCACTGTGGTCGTCGCTATCATCCAGCTCGCCCCACGTGATTCGTGTGCGCTCTTTCGCGCACAGCTTGATGAAGGTTCGCCATTGGTCGTCTTCCTCTCGAGGCGCCACAGGTCGCTCGACCGGAGGTTGACTCAACTCATGCCGTTCACTAGCATGACCTATCGACGCCCACCAACCACATAAGGGCGTCATCGACGTTGTCCCTAACAATTAGCCACGCGCACATGTGCGGCACGTGCACGAAACCTGTAGACATCGCGGACTGGTGCCGAACGCCACGGTGAGGTCGAGCGAGCGGAGATGGGGCAGCCGTTTGGGCAGCGAGTTAAACCACCAACCGCTGCTTTCCCACGGCTCCCACGCCTGTTGCGACTGGCGTGCGGGCACGTTCAAAATAGCCGTTGGTTGGTTGATTGGTTGTTAGTGTGAGGAAGGTGAGCGAGCGGTCCAGGCCAACGAGCCAACAAAAGAGGTGATATGTGGTATGTGTTATTGTTTGTGTAGTGTTTGCGGTGTGTGTGGGTGTGGTGTGGGTGTGTGTGTGTGTGTGTGTGTGTGTGTGTGTGTGTGTGTGTGTGTGTGTGTTGTACATGAGCCAGGGGAGTGTAGGAAAGGTCAAGCGAGGTGATGGACGTGGGCAGGAACGACAAATGCCAGTCGCTTGCTTCGCTGAGTTGGCGGGCGTACGCGAACGACAACGACCTGAGATGCGACGGAAGGCTCCTGCCGGGTCGTGCGTGCGGGTTGGCTGGTGAGCAGCAGCGTGTGGCTTGTGTGCGTGACTTTGCGCGCCAGGCGTACCATAAATGTGGCGAGACGTTGTAGTGAGAGCGCGCCCAGTAGTCCATGGTGGTGTGGGCGGCACAAAGGGTCTGCAAGCGTGGCACACACTCGTCCAGGTCCACACAGTACGGCATCAGCGTGCAGCGGGAGAGGTCGAGCCTTTCCAGCGTCGACGGCATGCCTGCGCCCGCGCCATTCACGCGCGTGAGCGTTGAGTGAATGCATTGGGAGAAAGCGGAGAGGGGTAGGCGGACAGCTCTACCGTAGAACTGAGCAAAGCTCAGGAGCGCGCCGGAGAGATTGAGCTCACGAAGCGCTGGCGGCCAGGGCACGTGGAGCAGGGCCGTATCTTTAACGGCACCTGTGGGATTGCCCCTTGTGAATGAGGTTGCGACTGCAAATGCACACAAGAACAAGGTGGTGTTCTTTTGGCAGTTTCCTTGAGCGGTAACCACAGTGGTGTATGTTGCCGTGCAACCTGGCACGTACTGAGTTGCGACTCGGTCAATGGCCCGGAGCAGTTGGAGAGGTCCAGTGCTTCCACACTTGTTGGGAGCCACTGATGATAACAGCACAGCACCATTCAGTTCTTTCCCCTCGCTGATTATTAGCGTTGGCTGTTGTCGTTGTGGTGGAGAGATTGTGGTGAGGAGGGCTCACCCGGAGGTGCGAGGCCGACAGGCCACCGATCAGCGACATCTTGAGCTCGCGCAGACACGTCAGTCGACTCAACCACCGCAGTCCGCCGCCAGTCACCTCCGTGGCGCTAATGTCGAGCGTCATGAGGCTCAGCGGCAGCCGCGCCAGTCCTGCCACCACCGCAACCAGCCCCCCAATTCGGCATGGCGTGTGACCAATATAATAATGACCGACGTGGCTTTGCCCCACCACCACACGACCCGCCGGTGCTTACCACGATTGGTGATGGAGGTGTGGCTCACCGACAGGCTCTCCAGCGTTTCCGGCAAGTGTGCCACCAGCTAGTTTGGTTTGGCGCCAACCATGGTCATCAGAATGCGGTCAGATATGGCCGTAACAACGATTTTTATTAAGAAAAGCACAAAATTGTGATAAATAAGAATGGACAAGGTAGGAGGGATAAAGGTACCGAGAGGGGTGGAGGTGTGGTGGCGCACTTTGGCAAGGACGTGGGAGCGCAGGTACCAGCACGTGGCGCTGAGGCGTGTGAGGTCGCCCGTGCCCAGATAGCCGCACACCATGGCCCACAGCTCGGCGGGCAGCCACTGCGCCACGTCCTCGCCTCCTCCCGCCACCTCCGTCATCACCATGTGCTACTCCGTCATTTACCACCCAATACTATTATTATGAAATTCGAGACGATTTAGTTTGGGACGTTTCGAAATCGTTTCGAAATAGGTAGAAGGGCTTCGGAAAGTCACGGATACGCCTGGCTTTGGTGGGGTGGACGCAACGCTCTGCGGGGCAAGTTCAGGGGTTTGCCACCTGGCCTCTCTGAGCGAAAGGACGCCAGAGTAACGTCCCCCACTTCGCATGCATAGCCCCACGACAGACGAAAAGATACCCAAGCGACCAACACATAACGTAAGAGAAGGAGGAGAAGCAAAACAAGAGAGGATGGCTTCATCGCTAGATTACAAGAAATTGAAGGATTTGTACACATCCGCCGGACAGGGACAGGTCTTTCGCTTCGAGGAGAAGCTGAACGAAGAGGAGAAAGTCTCCTTTTATGAACAGCTGCAGAGCATCGATGTCGAGGGTCTCGCCAAGAAGTACGCCGCCGCTACTCAGCCAAGTACGTAACCAGTCCCTTTTGGGTCTCTCCCTCGAATTCTCTGTGTAGAATCCTTCACAATCCAAAGCTGACGCTTCTCCGCTACCCTCTAGGCACAGAGGGTCAGAACTCGGTGAGGATTGAGCCTGTCCAGGCGTCCGTAAAGATCTCAGAGGCCAAGGCCGAGGAAAGGGCACGGTGGGAGGAGCTCGGGTTCCAAAAGATTGCCGAGGGCAAGGTGGCTGCGCTGGTTGTAGCGGGTGGTCAGGGCACGCGGTTGGGCTGTACCGACCCCAAGGGAACCGTGGACATCGGCCTCCTCTCGCACAGGTCCCTCTTCCAAATTCAGGCGGAGCGCTTGATCAAATTGCAACAGCTCATTACTTCCCGGTTGGGCAAGCCTTGTACGTTACCGTTGTTTTCTATTTTGCAATTTTTCATTCATTTAAATCAAACTTAAACAGTAACAGCACAAAATTACTAATTTTTATTCTTTTATGAGAGAATAATGAAAAATTAAAAAATTAATATGAAGTTGTGTACACGCGCAGGCAAACCGATACGGTGGTATGTGATGACCAGCATCGACACCGACGACAAGACGCAAAACTTCTTCAAGGAGCACAACTACTTCGGCCTCAACTCGGAGGACGTCATCTTCTTCCAGCAGGGCTTGCTGCCATGCCTCACCAAAGAGGGCCACATCATGCTCGAGTCTGCTGGGCGTGTCGCCATGGCGCCCGACGGCAACGGAGGGCTCTACCACGGTAACCTCTCTCTCCCTCTCCTTTCACCTCGCCGCATGCGTCTTGGCTCTTTTTATAGAAAAAACATCGACTGTTGTCTGACATGCTGCAATAGCGCTCGACAAGTGGGGAATCCTGCAGGACATGAGGCAGAACGGAGTGGAGTACATGTTTCAGTATTGTGTGGACAACATCCTCATCAAGATGGTGGACCCCGTGTTCTTGGGCTTCCTCTACGAGGCTGCCGCCGACGTAGGCTGCAAGGTTGCCCCCAAGGTAGGACTGCGTCCTCTCCCGCTAAACTCGACGAACCGATTGTCGCTTGTCTCGCCTTCGCCGCTGCGCTCACCTCTACTCGTCCTGCACAGTCGGCGCCCAACGAAGCTGTCGGCGTTCTCGCCCTGCGGGACGGCAAGTACGGCGTCATCGAGTACAGTGAAATCGACAAGGAGCTGGCCGCCAAGAGGGACGAGAAGACAGGCGAGCTCATGTTCAACGCCGGCCACCTGTGCATGAACACCTATCGCATCGACTTCCTCGAGAAGGCGGCTCGAGAATACTCCAACTCCCTGCCGTACGTGCCTCCCCCCTCCCTCCTGTCCTCGAGAAGCGAGCGATGCGCCAAGAGGGCCGCGTGATGATTGATCGGTTAATCGGCTTTCTCTCTCTTGAATCGTCTAGTTATCACTTGGCCTTCAAGAAGATCCACTATGCGGACGAGGAGGGCAACCCAGTGATCGCCACCGTCAATAACGGCTACAAGCTCGAACAGTTCATATTCGACGTGTTCGAGGTTCGTCGCCACTCTCATCTCTCTCTCTCTCTCTCACGCACACACACACGCACGCACGCACAATACACACAACGCATTGACAGTCATTCGTGTACAAACTCACTCATCGCATGTTGAACCCCTGCAGCACGCCAACAAGTTGGTGGCGTTCGAGATCGTGCGCGAGGAGGAGTTCTCGCCGCTCAAGAACGCGTCGGGCGCGGGCAAGGACTGCCCCGAGACCTGTCGGCGCGACCTCTACAACCTCCACAAGCAGTACATCACCCGCGCCGGCGGCCGCTTCCTCGCGCGGGCTGTCAACGGAGCCGGGGAGCCTGGGCTGGACGAGGTAGAGATCTCGCCGCTCGTGTCCTACGCCGGCGAGGGCCTCGAGGGCGTCAAGGGCCAGACCTACGGCCTCCCTTTTTTTATGGATGCGGTCGGGCGCGACTCAGGACCGGCCGCGCCTCACTTTAACTGATAGACCCTTGGAGTAGGAGAGCTACTCGATGTACATACCTATAGCAAGCAGCGAAATAATCAACGCCTCACTGTGAGCGCACCAGCTTCGCACTACTTCTTGACGATGTTGCTGATGCTGCGTTCATCTCTTGCGGCTCTGCGCCTCACAGGCGCTACTTGTCAAGAGGCGGCATTAGCGCGCTGGGTGAGTGGCCTGCAGCCAGCAATGATTGGCTTTTACTCTCTGCGAGTGGTGAGCGCAGACGCCAAACTTGTGTCACTGTTTGTGGCCACAGGCCTCCTACGGCACGTGAAAGCCCTGTTCTTTCTTTGCAACCAATCAAATTGCACTCAACAGAACAGCCACCAAGGGGGGACCGGCAATTCAAGCGTCATACAGCGACGAAGATGAACCGTCTAGTGGATAAGACTTTTAAGATTAACCCTCTTCCCAGCTTTCCAGAGCTAAAGCCTTCACGAGTAGGGAAGGCCAAGGAAGAAGTAGAGTGCGAACACGGTGTCCACGTCTTCATGACCAGCCACGGGTACGCCTCCAACGATTATCGTCGGGTACTGCTAGACAAGGCCACCCCGCTCCGCGAAGTCCGCGCTCGCTTCGGACGGGAGCTGCGACAGTCGAAGATGACCGACGACCACGGGTTCGCCTTCTCCGAGAGCGACCTCGACCAGCCGCTCTGGAAGTTCAGCGACTGCTGCACTCTTCAGGTGGGCTTCGTGCACACCGATGCGGAAAATGGAAAGCGTGCCTTTGAGAACTTTGTGACTCGGGGCACTAAGAACGCTGCCCAGGAAGCCAAGTTGTAACCATTTGCTCCCTTACACCACCGGCACAACGTTGTTTGCGTCGTCTTGTCTTTGGCGTTCCTTCGCTTTCGCTCTTTGCTTCTCTTTTGTCCACCTTGCCGCGAGCCCTTGCCGCTCTCGTCCCGCCTTTCTCTCATGGAATCAATGGGCCTTTCTTGCGGCCGGGAGTGGAGCACCGGACCGATGCCCTCAGCTGCGCAGACAAACCGAAGCGCAGTTCGGTCACGAGTGGAGCCTGTATATGAAGCGAGAAGATACGTGACGCGGCGAAAGCCAGAGCCAGCTCTGTGCCGTCAGCATCAGGGAGCAAGGAACAATCAAGTAGTACGTCGTGAGATGTGTGACCTGCGAGGTCGATACATTGTTTGCTATCAAACTCGTATCATGTACATAGCACTCAAGATCAGGCGAACATAGCGCCTGACGACTGGCGGAAGTAGCTGTCAACGGCCTGGATTTGGGCTCGGTTCCTCTCGTGCCGCAGTTGCGGCGTGGCGGCGTCACCAAACTCCCTCGGCGAGGCCCGCTCGGCACTGGGCTTGGTGCTCTTGCGAGCGTTGGCATTCACGGGGGGTAGCGCCAGTTGAAGAAGTGCTTCCCACTTGCATAGCCCGGGTCCAGGTGGGCCGGTGCGTAGGCCGCCGTGTCTGTTGGCAACAGCTGGAGCGTTGGCGGTGGCCAGTGTAATCACTGTCCGAGGGGTGTCCTTGTTGCGACGAAGTGGGCTAAGCAGT
>JANDJZ010001270.1:0-10084 GCA_027943245.1 Acanthamoeba sp. SK_2022b | reverse complement strand
TCATGGTCGGCGTCCATGCCGTGTTCCTCATCCTCCACGCGCGGCATGACCGCGCATCCGGGCTCGTGCAGGTGGGTGCAGTTGTAGAACTTGCATTCCTGCGCATGGGCGCCGATGTCGGGCATGCAGCGGGGCAGGTCGGTGGGTTCGATGTGGCGCAGGCCGAACTCCTGGAAGCCCGGCGAGTCGATCAGGGCTGTCGTGCGCTCCTCGTCCATCCAGTACCAGCTGGTCGTGGTGGTCGTGTGCTTGCCGGAGTTCAGTGCCTGCGAGATCTCGTTGGTGGCCGCGCGTGCGCCGGGGACCAGCAGGTTGATCAGGGTGCTCTTTCCCGAGCCGGAAGGGCCCAGCACCAGCGTGGCCTTGCCCTTGAGGTGCTTCATCAGCAGCTGCCGATCGGCCTCGCCCTCATTGGCCAGCGACAGCGACAGCACCTCGTAGTGCGGCTTTTCCTGGCCCAGGTACATCTCGCGATAAGGCTCCAGGCGCTCCCAGGCGTCGGCAAAGGGCTCGGCCAGGTCACGCTTGTTGAGGGCAATCAGGGGCTTGATGTGGGTGGCTTCGGCAGTGATCAGGGCGCGGGCCAGCTGGCTTTCGGAGAAGACCGGCTCGGCGGCGATCAGGATCAGCACCTGGTCGATGTTGGCTGCAAAGGACTTGGTGCGTATCTCGTCCTGCCGGTAGAACAGGTTGCGCCGCTCCAGCACCTTTTCTATGGTGCCTTCCTCCCCCTGGCCTGGGGGCGGAAGTTGCCAGCGCACGCGGTCGCCCACCACGGTCTGGCTCTTCTTGCCGCGCGGGTGGCAGATGTGGCGCGAGCCGTCTTCGGTCTCGACCACGCAATGGCGGCCATGGCTGGAGACGACCAGGCCTTCGTGCAGTGCGGAGCGCTCAGCCATGGGTCAGCGGGGTGCGATTCATGGGCGCGCCAGCAACGCATCGATGCGGCGTGCGCACTCGATGTCGGTGGACGAGATGCCGTTCACGTCATGCGTGTTCAGGCGTACACCGCAGCGGCCGTAGCTGACGGTCAGGTCGGGATGGTGGTCCTGCTGGTGGGCGATCAGGGCCAGCGCATTCACGAAGGCCATGGTCTCGTAGTAGTTGGCGAAGGCGTAGCTCTTGGCGATGGCATCGCCATCGAGCTGCCAGCCCGGCAGGGCGGCCAGTGCGGTGTGCAGTTCGTCGGAAGTCAGCGCGCGGCGCTGCTGGTTGGACCAGTCCTGTTGTTGCAAGCGTTGTGTGCTCATGGTGAGTGCGTATGGTTCAGGTCGGAGAGGGCATGCGCGCCAGCCGGGCGAGGGCGGGCGGATGCGAGTAGTAAAAGCTCACGTACCAGGGATCGGGCGTGAGCGTTGAAGCATTGTCCTCGTACAGCTTGAGCAGTGCCGAGGCCAGGTGGGCGCCGCTGGCCTGTTGCATGGCGTAGGCATCGGCTTCGAACTCGTCGCGGCGCGACAGGGCCGAGAACAGCGGGGTGACAAAGAAGCTGAACACCGGCACGGCCAGCAGGAACAGCAGCAGCGCCACGGCCTCGTTGCCGGCGCCGATGCCGCTGTGTCCCAGCGCAAGGTCCAGACCCGGACGCACGCCCAGGCCCAGGTAGAACCACAGCTGCTGCGACAGCCAGCCCAGCAGCGCAAAGCCCGCCAGGCTGGCGGCAAACATCAGCAGCATGCGCTTGAGGATGTGGCGGTGCTTGAAATGGCCCAGCTCATGCGCGAGCACGGCCTCCACCTCGTCGGCGTCCAGCTGCTTGAGCAAGGTGTCGAAGAACACCACGCGCTTGGAGTGGCCGAAGCCCGTGAAATAGGCATTGGCATGTGCCGAGCGGCGGCTGCCGTCCATCACGAACAGGCCCTTGGCCGTGAAGCCGCAGCGCTGCATCAGTGCGCTCACGCGCTCCTTGAGCGGGCCGTCCTCCAGCGGATCGAACTTGTTGAACAGCGGTGCGATGAAGGTCGGGAAGATCCACATCAGCAGCAGGTTGAAGCCCGTCCAGACGGCCCATGCCCAGAGCCACCACAGGTCGCCGGCCGAACCCATGAGCCACAGGATCAGTGCCGCAATCGGAAGGCCGATGGCTGCGCCCATGGCCGTGGACTTGGCGGCATCGGCCAGCCACAGCCGCAGCGTCATCTGGTTGAAGCCGAAGCGCTGCTCCAGCACAAAGGTCTGGTAGAGCGACAGCGGCAGCTCCACCAGGCCGGAGATCAGTGCAAAGCTGGCCAGCAGCGCCAATTGCTGCCACAGGCCGGCGCCCATCCATTCCAGCAACTGCTGGTTGAGTGCATCCAGCCCGCCCAGCAGCGTCCATGCGAGCAGCACCACGGCGCCCAGCGTCATGTCGATCAGGGCAACGCGTGCCTTCGCCAGTGTGTAGTCGGCGGCCTTCTGGTGGGCGGCCAGGCTGATGCGCTGCGCAAAGGCCTCGGGCACCTGCGCTCTGTGGCCTGCCACATGGCGAACCTGGCGCGAGGCCAGCCAGGCGCGCAGCAGCCACTGGGCCAGCACGGCTGCGGCAAACAGCAGGGAAAGCGTCGAGGAAAAATCGGGGTTGAAGACCATGTGGCCGCAGTGTAGGCGACAATTTGGGCCATGTCCGAAGCCTCCAGCGCCTGCATTCCCGTCCCCGCCGAATCCGGCACGCCCGTCACCCTGAGCAAATCCGACCTCAATCTCGTCTGGCTCGACTGCGAGATGACCGGGCTGCAGCCCGACACCGATCGCATCATCGAGATCGCCGTGGTCGTCACCAGCCCGGACCTTGCCACGCGCATCGAGGGTCCTGTGTTCGCCATCCATCAAAGCGATGCCCTGCTCGACGGCATGGACGCCTGGAACAAGGGCACGCACGGCAGGAGCGGCCTGATCGAGCGCGTCAAGGCATCGACCACCACCGAGGCCGATGCGGAAGCCGCGCTGATCAAGTTCCTGGCGCAGTACGTTCCCAAGGGCAAGGCGCCGCTGTGCGGCAACAGCATTGGCCAGGACCGGCGCTTCATGGAGCGCTACATGCCCAAGCTCAACGACTTCTTTCACTACCGCAACGTTGATGTCAGCACCCTCAAGGAACTGGCCAGGCGCTGGAAGCCCGATGCCTACGCATCCTTCAAGAAGGCCCAGCGCCACACGGCGCTGGCCGATGTGCATGAATCCATCGATGAGCTGGCGCACTATCGCGCACGCCTGCTGAGCGTCTAGCGCCCGGAGCCGGGCCCTCCGGCCATTTTTGTGCAGGGGGCTTGCGGGAAAACCCCAGGAGTGCGACAATCTACAGCTTGCCTCCATCAACAAGGGGCAATTTGCACATCTCCATCACACAAGGGCTCCTGCGCTGTGTGTCTGAGGTCGATGTCCACAGACCTCCATGAAGGCTTTCATGGATGGCGGGACCATCGGTTTCGGACCAGCCGAAAACGCCCATCCGCCCTTTTGCGAAGGGCCGGTCAAGTCTGACGGTGGATGTTGACCCAACCGTCGAGAAAAGCGTGGCAGATCGCTGACTGCGCGTGCTTTTCGTTAGAGCCATTCATGAACGACATCTCTCAAGAGCAGGGCATCATTGCCGCTGCCGATTCCTCTTTTGCTTGCGCTGCCCAAGCCTCTTCCGTGCTGGACGCCGCCGTTGCCGGTGCCGAGCAGGCCGCCGAGTCGCAGGCCGCTGCTGAAACCGTCGAGGGCGCCGAAGCCGCTCAGGCAGCTCCCGAACTCCCCAACGCCTTCGTCGAGCTGGGCCTGGCTGAAGAGCTGGTCCGCGCCGTTGCCGATCTGGGCTACACCCAGCCCACGGCCGTGCAGGCGCAAGCCATTCCCCTGGCCATGGGCAGTGGTGATCAGGCCTTCATCGACCTGATGGTTTCCAGCCAGACCGGCTCGGGCAAGACCGCCGCCTTCCTGCTGCCCGTGCTGCACACGCTGATCCAGCAAAAGGCTGACGAGGAAGCCGCCATCCGCGCCGAATATGACCGCCAGTGCGCCGAGGCCACTGCCAGCGGCCAGCCCACGCCCAAGCGCAACAAGCGCAAGGACCCCACCAATCCCCGCAACTTCAAGGCGGCCGTTCCCGGCGCCCTGATCCTGTGCCCCACGCGCGAGCTGGCTCAGCAGGTGGCGCATGACGCCATCGAACTGGTCAAGCACTGCCGTGGCATCCGCATTGCCAATGTGGTGGGCGGCATGCCCTACCAGCTGCAGATTGCCAAGCTGCAGAACGCCAACCTCGTGGTGGCCACGCCTGGCCGTCTGCTGGACCTGCAGCGCTCGATGCAGATCAAGCTCGACCAGGTGCAGTTCCTGGTGGTCGACGAGGCCGACCGCATGCTGGACCTGGGCTTCTCGGACGATCTGGCCGAAGTCAACGACCTGACGGCCCAGCGCAAGCAGACCATGATGTTCAGCGCCACCTTCGCGCCCCGCATCCAGCAGCTGGCCATGCGCGTGATGCATGACGGCGGATCGGGCGTGAAGAAGGTCACCATCGACACGCCCCAGGAAAAGCACGCCAACATCAAGCAAGTGCTGTTCTGGGCCGACAACTCCCAGCACAAGCGCAAGCTGCTGGACCACTGGCTGCGCGACACCACCATCAACCAGGCCATCGTCTTCGCATCGACCCAGGTCGAGTGCGACGGCCTGGCCAACGACCTGCAGCAGGACGGCTTCTCGGCCGTGGCGCTGCACGGCGCCCTGAGCCAGGGCCTGCGCAACCGCCGCCTGATGGCGCTGCGCAGCGGCCAGGTGCAGGTGCTGGTGGCGACCGATGTGGCGGCACGCGGCATTGACGTGCCCTCCATCACCCACGTCTTCAACTACGGCCTGCCCATGAAGGCCGAGGACTACACCCACCGCATCGGCCGCACCGGTCGTGCCGGTCGCGAAGGCGTGGCCGTGACGTTCGCGGAATTCCGTGACCGCCGCCGCATTTTCGATATCGAAGGCTACAGCCGTCAGCAATTCAAGGCCGAGGTGATTCCTGGTCTCGAGCCTGCACAGCGCGCACCCAGCAGCAACGAAGGCCGTGGCGGCCGTCGTGGCGGCGGCTTTGAAGGCCGTGGTGGTGATCGCCGAGGCTCCGCCGGCGGTGGTCGTGGTGGTTTCGGTGGCGACCGCGGCTTCGGCGGTGGTGACCGCGAGCGCAGCTTTGGTGATCGCGGTGGCGACCGTGGCTTCGGCCCCCGCCGTGATTCGGAAGGCTATGGCCGCAAGGCCGGCTTCGGCAGCTTCGGTGGCGGCCAGCGTGAAGGCGGCTTCGGCCAGGGTCAGCGCGAAGGCGGCTTTGGCCAGGGCCAGCGCGAAGGCGGCTACAGCCAGGCTCCGCGTGAAGGCGGCTTTGGCCGTGGCGGCGAAGGCCGTGGCTTCGGCGGCGACCGTGGCGCTGCGCGCGGCGGCGACCGTCGTGAGGGTGCTCCCCGCGATGGCGGCCACCGCGATGGCGGCTTCCGTGGTGCATCCGGTGAGTCGCGTGGCTTCGGCGGTGAATCCCGCGGCGGCTTCGGCGGTGGTGAGCGCCGTCCGGCCTTTGGCAAGAGCGCTCCCAAGCCTTACTCGCCCCAGGGCGGCGATCGCAAGCGCGCCGTGCGCTGATCGATTCCGGCTTTGCATGCAGACCGGCCCTTCGGGGCCGGTTTTTTTTGGGCAATCCGCCTGCCTGCCTGGCGCTGCCTGTGTTCGTGGCGCAGAACCTGCTGTCTGGCGGGCTCTGCGACTGCCATAATCGCGGCGCGGAGGTGCCCTGTGGAGTCTTTGATCGCGTCCAGTGTGGATTTTGAGCACATGTTCGAACTGGCCCCCGTCTCGCTATGGCTGGAGGACTACAGCGCGCTCAAGCGCCTGCTCGACCAGTGGCGAGCACAGGGCGTGACCGATCTGCAGGCGCATTTTTCTGCCCATCCGCAGGCACTGCAGCAGTGCAGTGCCGCGCTCAGGGTGGTTCGCGTCAACCAGCGCACGCTGGACCTGTTCGGCGCCGCGGACCAGCAGACCTTTCTCGACAGCCTGGGCCAGGTGTTCCGTGACGACATGCATGCCGGCCTGGCCTGCGAGCTGCAGGAGCTTTGGAAGGGCTCGCCGACTTTTGCCAACCGCACCGCCAACTACACGCTGGACGGGCGCCGGCTGGACGTGCAGATCCGTGGCCGCATCCTGCCCGGCCATGAGGAGCTTTGGGATTGCGTGCTGGTGTCGCTGGAAGACGTGACGGCCGAGATGCGCAGCACGCGGCAGCTGCACCGCAGCGAGCAGTACTCGCGCGACCTGTTCGAGTACTCGCCCGTGTCGCTGTGGGTCGAGGACTTCAGCTCCATCAAGCGCCTGCTCGACGATGTGCGCGCCCAGGGCATCAGCGATTTCGCCACCTTCCTCAAGGTACATCCGGAATTCATCTCGCGCTGCATGCAGGAGATTCGCGTCATCGACGTGAACCGCCAGACGCTGCGCATGTTCGGTGCCACCGACAAGCTGCAGCTGCTGAGCCGGCTGGGCCGCATCTTCCGCGATGAAATGATCGACTCCTTTGCCGATCAACTCCAGGACCTGTGGAACGGCAAGCTCGTGCAGCACCGCGAAGTGGTGAACTACGCGCTGTCGGGCGACACGCTGCACATCCACATGCAGCTGGCCGTGCTGGACGGCCATGCGGACGACTGGGGGCTGGTGCTGCTGTCCCTGGTGGATATCACGGCACGCAAGAAGGCCGAGGCCTATCTGGAATACCTGGGCAAGCACGACGTGCTCACCCAACTGCGCAACCGCGCCTTCTATATCGAGGAATTGAACCGCCTGGCGCGCAAGGGGCCGTGGCCGCTGGCCGTGATCGCCATCGACATGAATGGTCTCAAGGAGGCCAATGACGAGCATGGCCATGCCGCAGGCGACGACATGCTTCGCCGCGTGGGCGAAGTGCTGACCAAGGCCGTGGATGCGCCCGCTTGTGCGGCACGCGTGGGCGGCGACGAATTCATGGTGCTGCTGCCAGCCTCGGACGAGCGCGGCGCCGAAGCCGTCAAGGAGCGCATCCTGTCGCTGCTGGAGCTCAACAACCAGTTCTATCCGGGTCAGCTGGTCAGCCTGTCCATGGGCGTGGCCTGTTGCAACGAGGGCAGCCAGCTGGAGGCCACCGTGTCACGCGCGGACCAGGCCATGTATGCCGAAAAGGCGCGCTACTACAAGGAAAAAATGCTGGACCGCCGCGCGGGCCGGGCATAGACGCCCGGGATCCCGGGAGCAGTGGCCTTCAGGCCTCCGAGGCGTGCCGCCCGATTTCGGGCCAGCGGTGATGCAGGTAGATCCACGACGCGAGCCCGATCAGCATCATGCTGATCGAGCCCAGGGCCAGCAGCACCGTCGAATGCATCACCAGAGGCGCCAGCACGCCGGCCACGATGCCATTGGCCGTGGAGCCCACCACGGCCTGCAGCGATGAGGCCAGGCCGCGCCGCTCGGGATGGATGTCCAGCACCAGCAAGGTCACGACGGGCACCATCATGGCCCAGCCGAAGGCGAACACACCCACGGGAATCAACGCCCAGCTCACATGGGCAGGCCAGATCAGGTTGGCAACCAGGTTGACGATGGACACCACGAACATGATCAGAAAGCCGTGGCGGATCTGGTGCTTGGGTGGAATGCGCCCGGCCAGCCGGCCGCTCACCCAGGCGCCGCCCATGATGCCCGAGATCGAAATCACGAAGAACCAGAAGAACTGCTGCGGCTTCAGGTGCAGCAGGTCGCCCAGGAAGGCGGGGGCCGACAGCACGTACAAAAACATGCCGTTGAACGGCACGCCGCTGGCAAAGGCCAGCAGCACAAAGCGCGGATCGCTGCACAGCGCCTTGTAGCCCTGCATCAGTGGCTTGAACCGGAAGGGCTGGCGCTGCGCCTGCGGCAGAGACTCGGGCAGAAAGCGCCAGTTGATGCTCCACAGCAGCACGCCCACCAGCGTCAGGAACCAGAATACGGCCGCCCAGCCCAGGTGCACGAACAGCCAGCCGCCCAGCACCGGCGCCAGCGCCGGGGCAATGCCGAAGAAGATGGTGATCTGGGCCATCACGCGCTGGGCCTGGGCAGGCGGAAACAGGTCGCGCACCACGGCGCGCGACACCACGATGCCGGCGCCCGTGGACAGACCCTGCAGCGCCCGGAACAGCACCAGTTGCGTGATGTTCTGCGACAGCGCGCAGCCTGCCGAGGCCAGCGTGAACACGGCCAGTCCCCATAGCACCACGGGGCGGCGGCCAAAGCTGTCGGCCATTGCGCCATGGAAAAGGTTCATGAAGGCAAAGCCGAACAGATAGGCCGACAGCGTCTGCTGCATCTGCAGCGGCGTGGCGTTCAAGGCCTGGGCGATGCCCGAGAAGGCCGGGATGTAGGTATCGATCGAGAACGGCCCCAGCATGCCCAGGATGGCAAGCAGGACGGCCAGGGCCCAGCGCGGGCCCTGCCAGAGCGGGGAAACATTTTGTGGCATGCAGGCGAGGCGGTTGTGCGCTGCAGGCGGGCCACAGGCGCAGAAGAGGGCCGCACACTCATGCGTCTGCGGCAGGGTGACACTGTAGCGGCTTGGCTGGAATCCGGTGTGACGGATGGCTTGGCGAATGACCTGGGCGATGGAATGAGTCGATAGTTTGTATCTAAATTATATAAATATCGATAGAATTTATCTTTTCCGCCCGCATGCACAGGTCCGCCGTCGGGTGGATGGCATGGTTCTGGGCGCTTTCGCCAAGGATCTTTCATGACTGTTTCTCGCCGCACGTTGATATCAGGCCTGGCTCCGGCCGCGTTGCAACTGACCGCCGGCGCTGCCTGGTCCAAGGGCCACCGGCTGCAGCTGTCGGCGGCCTATGGCGATGGCATCTTCCACACGCAGAACCTGCGCAATTTCGCGGCACGCGTGGGTGCCGACACCCGGCAGTCGCTGGAGATCGAGGTGGTGTCCGGCTCGGCGCTCAAGCCCATGGCGCAGGTGCTGCCTGCGCTCAAGCGCAATGACCTCCAGTTCGGCGAAGTGCTCATGTCGTCCTGTGCGGACATCCACCCGCTGCTGGCCATGGACTCGCTGCCTTTCATGGTGCGTGGCTTTGACGAGGCCGCGCGCCTGTGGCAGTTGACCCGCCCCGTGCTGCAGGAGTTCTTGCTGGCCCAGCAGGGCGCGCGCCTGCTGTTTGCCGTGCCCTGGCCGGCGCAGGGGCTCCTGAGCCGGCGCCCGGTCCACAGCATCGCGGATCTCAAGGGCCTCAGGCTGCGTGTGCAAAGCGATGCGACCAAGCGGTTGGCCGAGCTCTGGGGGGCGCAGCCGGTGGTGATTGCCGCAGGCGATCTGGGTGCTGTTGTGGAGCAAGGTGGCATCGATGCCATGATTACCTCCAGCGCCACGGGCGCCGACATCCAGGCCTGGAAGGCCATGAAGGTGTTTCTGGATATCAAGGCCTGGATTCCCAAGAACATGCTTTGCGTCAGCGAACTTGCCTGGAGGGGCTTCACCGAGCCCGAGCGCCAGGCCATCGGCCGCGCTGCCGAGTCGGCTGAAAAAGAGGGCTGGGCGCTGGCCCAGCAGGCCGATGAGCTGGGCAAGAAGATCCTTGCCGACAACAAGGTGTCCGTGGCCGCGCCGTCGGCGGATCTGCGCCACATGCTGGATTTGGTGGGCGAGCGCTTTGGTCGCGAGTGGGTGGCCAAGGCCGGCAGCAGCAATATGTCGGTGCTGATGGAGTACAACAAGAAAAGGCACTGAGCGCCGGTGCGCTGAGTGCCTTTTTCGGGGTGTTGGTGGTGGGCCCTGAGTGATTCGAACACTCGACCAACGGATTAAGAGTCCGCTGCTCTACCAGCTGAGCTAAGAGCCCCACGTATTTCTGCGTGGCTGCCTGAAGAGATCAGGCAAAGGAATTCTTGGTGGGCCCTGAGTGATTCGAACACTCGACCAACGGATTAAGAGTCCGCTGCTCTACCAGCTGAGCTAAGAGCCCCCTCGGGTATTCCGAAGGAATCAGCCTGGATGAATCCAGGCTGAAAAGGAATTTTTGGTGGGCCCTGAGTGATTCGAACACTCGACCAACGGATTAAGAGTCCGCTGCTCTACCAG
>JANDJZ010000127.1:0-113993 GCA_027943245.1 Acanthamoeba sp. SK_2022b | reverse complement strand
GTTGTTTCGCTCTTCCAACAGGTCCTGTGCAAGGCGCGACGCGCCGTTCAACGTCAACCCCCCTCCCAATCGAGTGATGTCTCCAGGACAGTAAGAATGAGTGTTCCCCTACCTGTATCATGAAACTGACGCGAGTGGGTAACTGATCGCCTTCGAGATGTTTTGCAAGCCGCGCGTAGATGCTATCAATGTACGGTTTGATATCGCTCGCTTCCTGCGACGCGCCACCCAACCACACCACGTAGACACAGTCAACCGTTGTTTCGATGTCAAGGCAACGGCAGCGTCGTCATGCATCTGTCATACCTCGCGCGACTGGTAAAACGGCAGCTCGACCCTGCCGTGCACGATGGCGTCCTCGGTCCGAAAGTCGAGCGTGCGGCCGGCATGCCGCAGGCCCTGACAGCACAGCTCCGCGGTAGACGGCTGTTCGCTCAGCCCATCGACCATGTCGATGAGATCATTGGTCGACAGCATGCCATTGTTGTAAAGCTCGGCTGCGAACTTGAGGTTGCCCAGCATCCTGCGCTTGAAGGCGGCCTTGCGCTCCAGTTGCCTTTCGGTCCGCTGCTCCTCGTCCTGGTCGTCTTCCTCTTGGTCGTCATCATCCTCCGTGTCCTCTCCTTGTTCCTCGTACTCCAGGTACTCATTGACCTCGGCGTCGCAGTGAGAGCTCAGAAATTCTTCCAGCTGTGTGTTGTGTTGTTGTGCGTTTGCTGCGTAAGAAACTCGAACATAAACATCGCGAATGGGCATCACGCAAGCGAAATACAGTGGCGTCTTCGAAGCTGGGACAGAGGGGCGCGATGGCGCGGCAAACGTGAGCGTAGACGTCGCTGAAGTTGGGCTCCTCCAGGGCCTTCTCAAAGATGACGCGGCAGAACATATCCAGCTGTTGCACGGCCGTAATGCCGTTCCCGCAGACGCCCCGCTTGCCTGTGCAAACAGCGGTGACACCATCAGCCGATGGATGCTCTCGCGTAACCACCAATGAAGAACGCCAGTAGCATCAGCGGTATGGACGCTGTACCGTCGTGAAGGCAGCGCCCTGTAAGATGCTCGGCCAACTCACGCACCATAGGTTCGAAGTTACGCGGGCCTATCTTGTTGAGGATTCTGTTGTGTGCGTGTGGTGTGTGTGTGTGTGCGTGCGTGCGTGCGTGCGATACTCAAGTCACAAGGCGGTCACAAAGATGTTTAAGGAGCAGAAGGCAAGAGGAAGTACGCCGTGGTGCAGCGGAGGAGGTTGCCAAAGGGCGATTCATCCTTGTGTTCGCGCTTGAATGTTGGCTCCCATGCCTGCTCGCCGCCTGCAGGTTGTGGCCCGCCAGGCGCATGGGCGTAGGGCGAAGGCGGCCCTATCTGCGCTGCAGACTGTGAGGGCCGACGCTGGGGCTGGGGGAAAGAGAACGAAGGCGACGGCGCAGCTGCAGCGGGCGACGTCGATGCAGGCGCGGCAAAGAGTGGAGAAGGAGATGACGAAGATGAAGGAGCTGAGGACGAAGAAGCTGAAGAGAAAAACACCGGCGCTGTTGAGGAAGGAGAAGATGAGGAGGGAGCGAAAGAGGGTGTTGTGGCGGGAGAAGAGAAAAAGGAAAAGGACGGCAGGGCAGCGGCCGTGGATGAAGTGGCGCCAGGGCCACTGCCTAACGACGGCACCCCCTGCACAGGAGACAAAGATCTCACTCAATGCGTTTCCACTTTTAGGTGGGAGCGGTGGGGGGTACGTCGCCACTGGTGCTAGTGGGGATGCCGCTTTGTGCCCTTGTGAGAGAAGTGCCCGAGCCACGCCTCATCTTTGCTGCGATCGCCACAGCACAGCCTCGTTTTTGTTTTTCGGTGGTGTTAGATAACTCTGGATTTTCTTTTTCCACTTTCCTGTTTCGAGAGCGATTTATTAGCGCTGTTCAAGAAATTACAAGAGCGAGCTGGCGGCACGATCAATCGACAAGGTAAACGGAGTCGATGTATCGTTTTAGGGGAAGCTGCACCTCGAGAGTTGTGGGACCCAAGATGTTGGGTCGCCTCGCCAGCACGACAACCCCAACACCTCTCATGTCCTCCTTGCGTAGCAGCTTTTCAACAAATGCACTTCTGGTCGGCTGCCAATTCAACTCTAGCCCACCTCGCTCTTGCTCCACACTCACGTCTGCTCTGCCAACCGCGGCGCTGCCTGGACTTCGGCTCAGCTCTGCAACTCGGGTGGTGGCGTCCAGCCGCACCGTTGTGGTGGGGTCGCACGGAACGCCACCTCTGTCTCTCGTGACGCGTCGCCACAAGAGCGGGCACTTTCACAAATTTCACCATCGTACGTGCACATTCTAATTTAGTTGATGATTAGCCTTTGATTTCAATTGACACAAGTTGCGTGCAGTCAAGATACGAACGTTCTGGTCGCAGGTGCAAAAGGAAGTGAGGAAGCGGCCCAAGCGGCTGGCATTCGGTGTGGGTCTGTTGCTTGCCATCCCAGTGGGAGGCTATGGGTACTGGCAGTACCACCAGGACGTCGTGCCCCACAGCGGTACCCCACCTCGACCGTACCAACCCCTACACAACGTCACGGCACTCGCACTACACATGCCATGCGGCCTGTGCAAGTGGCTGATGTGGTGGTAATGGAGTTAGGTCGTAGGCGAATGATGGACGTGTCGCGCGAAGAGGAGCTGAGGATGGGCCTGGCCGCGTTCCACCTTCTCAAGCAGCAATACAAAGGTCAGATCCTCCCCGAGGACCACGAGGTACGCTCACACATCTAGACCGTGCATTCAGTCGCGTTTTTATCTGAACGCTGGCGTGTGTAGTTGGTGCTCGCGATCAAGAGGATTGGGCGTAAGATCATCGAGCAGACAGACCTTCAGGGGCTCCACTGGGAATTCGTGGTAAGTGCTGTGGGCGCCGAGTGCTGCAGCGGACGACATCTCTCCATCGTCTCACTCGCTCTCTCTCTCTCTCTCTGACCATGTCGCCGTGTGAGCAGGTGATCCAGGCGGACGATATGAACGCGTTCGTGCTGCCCGGCGGTAAGGTGTGCGTATTCACGGGGATACTCAACGTCACCAAAGACGAATACGGCCTCGCTACTGTCCTCGGACACGAAATCGGACATGTCGTCGCTCGTACCTGTTTTTCTGCTTCTGCACACACGCACACGCACGCACACACACACACACACACACACACCATCGATACCAACGATACGATACGTTTCGTGGGGGGTTTGGACTGAACTGGTGACAACTCGCAGGACATGGCGCCGAGAAATGGAGCAAGATGCGCTGGGAGAGAGCGCTGGGCTGGCTCACGGCCATCATGATCGCGAGGGAGGAGCCCGGCTGGCTGATTAACATGGTGACGTCTTGCTCCGCCTTCCCAATGAAGCGCGGCAACATGCATGCCTATGCCAGTGGCCACTGACTTGGGCCACTCTAATATCAGTTCCTGACGCTGCTCCTCGCACTGCCGTTCTCGCGCAAGTTTGAACACGAAGCCGACTACATCGGGTAACCCCGTCTCGGCTGATGGCCTCCTCTCTCTGTTCACCACATGAGAGACTCACTGCCGCCTCGGCCCATCCACGCCTTGGTGGCACGCGTGATCAGATTGATGCTGATGGCCAGAGCAGGCTACAATCCCACGGAGGCCGTCGAATTGTGGATACGATTCTCCGCAGCCCAACCCTCGAGTAAGCTTGCTCCTCTCTCTCTCTCTCTCTGTCCTTCACACAAACACGCACGAGAAGATGGCTATCCCTCACTGGGGTTCTCTCTTCTCGGTGGCAGTGTTGAAGTATCTGTCGACCCACCCACCAAACGCCGACAGGATCGTGCACTTGAAGCGGTGGATGCCGCAGGCCCTCGACCTGTACCGCGAAAACAGCCACGAGTCCACCGTCTACACAGCTTAAGGCCTGCTCTCTGCCCTCCGCCCAACCCCAAACCAGTGATCATCAAAAGCGGCCAACCTGGAGCAAGCCACTTCAGTCTTCAAGCACAGAAGCCAGGGTTGGTGGGATCACGAATCTGCCAGTGGCCGAATGCGGCTAGCTGCGTCGCTGCGTTTGCCCTGCTGCGGTCGCCAGTTCTGCTGCCAGAAGCGCCAGGCCATGGAGAGCACGTTGGCCAGGGAGAAGGGGAACACGTAGCAGAGGTCGTAGCCCTCGCGGTACCGCGGGTTGAGCGCGATGTACTCCCGGGCCTCGGGCAAGTCGAAGTAGGACTCGGGGTACTCGGCAAAGGTCTCGGGCTGGATCATGACGTGCACGTTGATGGCCCCCGTCCCCTCCTCCAGCTCGAAGTTGTCGTCTTTCATGGTCCTACACTCCGTGTAGGATGGATGAATGTGGTGCAGGCAAGGTGCGCTGAGGCGGAGGAGTGGCACCGCTCGAGGATGGAGTAGAGCGGAGCGACGACGGCGCTCTCCTGGGGCGAGTGGGTGCCGTTGAGCACATAATAGCGCCCCACGCTCTTCTTCATAGACACGAAGTTGAAAACACTCGCGATTGAGAAAAAGAAGAAGCGGGTGAGCGGGTGGCGCAGTTGCTGCCTCAGGTAGTACAACAGGCTCGCCACCACATGCAACGACCGCCGCCGATACTCCTGCACAATCCGCAGCTTGCCTGTTTTGGCACATAAATTAATTGTTTTTAAATGTAATTTAAAAATAAAAATAATTAATTGCACCTTGCACTATTACTTTGACCCATGAGTCGGCAGTGTCCATGGTCTTCCACATGGAGAGGCCGACCAGGCGACCCGACGTGGCGGCAGTGCTCTTCTCACGGAAGATGAAGGCTAGGTCGTATTGCTCGGTGTGGTTGTGAAACGAGTCGGAGGTCTCCGCCATCAGTTCGTTGCTGAAGGCGTACAACTTTCGCAGCTCGTCCTCCGACAGCGAGTCGCAACGCCGCACCTCGATGCTCACCCCCAGCCCCATGCGTGACCAAGCTGAACACGACGTGCGCAAACTTAAAAAATACAGCAAGACCAGGCCCCAATCCCCGGGTGGTGGTGTCACCCGGAGTAGCGCGGGTTGGGCAGGCTGCAATGCGTGCCGTCGATGTTTCGCTTCTGAACACCACCCAGCATCGATCCCGCCTTTGTGCACATCAATGTGTAGCGATGTAGCGTGTACGCTCATTGATGACTTTGGCCCAGACCTGACTCTGTATGTGCATGTTGGTGATCAGCGAGACAAGAATCACCCACCGCTCGCTCAGCGATTGGCGGTCGACGGGGCTCTGTTCACGAACAAGGACGACGGGTCAACGTAGACGGCTATATGTTCCTCGATCTGCTCCTCCCAGGCGTCGTTGACCTGCACGTAGCCCGCGACAGCCAACGTAGTCGGTAAGCGTGTGACACAAGAGACGAGTCGGCCGACTGCGGTTGGCCGTACCCGTTAGGTGGTCTCGGTAAGCGGGGGCCCATTGTCTTGCACGAAGCGAGTGACGAACAGATCCGAATTGAGCCTGAACACAAGCACGCCATACGCGTGAGGCCTGAGACAACTATCACCACCATTGGGGGAGGCCCCTACTCGCCAGCAGAAAGTCAAGGTCAAGGTCGTAGCGTTGGGGCTCGCCCTCGCCCTCGGCCACGGCGACTACCATTTGGGCGGTCTTGTCGGTGTAGAGCGCTTGGAAGCCTTGCCTGTCGCGCAGCACGAGCTGGCAGCCCGTGCAGCCATCAACCTGGACGGACTCATCCCCCCCCCCGCTGTGGTGAGTAAGCGCGAAAGCGAAGCATGCCTCAACCATGTGAAGCCAACCTGGATCGTGGGGATGCGCTGATTGACGTGCACGGTCACCGACTCGCAGTTGATGAGCTCAGCGATGCCCGTCAACTACACAATCGCGGCACCCCTCTTATCGGACCAGAGAGCGTGTGGTGCTCACGTCAGCCTGGGGACGAGGTCGCACACAGGTGGGTCAGGGCGATACCAATGACGAGCTTGGTGACGCGGTTGGCAATTGTGAAAGAGCAGTCGCGACAGTTGGAGATGCACAGCGGGTCAACGTCAACGTCGACCTCTCGCGCGATGATGGGCTACAAGTTGAGTGGGCAGCGTACGACGCGTATCGCTGGCCTGCTTGCGAGCCACTCGTGCAAGTTTCTGGACATCTCTGGTTTTGTTTGAGTAGGAAGCAAAAAATACAAAAAGTAACAAGTAAGGTCGAGAAAACGCAGAAAACATAATAATGAAATTTAGTTTTATTCTTGTTTTTATTATTATTTTAAAATAAAAATAATCCACATAAATGTTTGTACACGGCCAACCGTGGGCTGGCGGCTTCAGCAGCGGGTGGTGGGCTTGGTGACGGGGAAGACCACCTTCCGCGCGAGGCGCACGTTGGGCTTGAGTGGTATTCGGGTGTCCTCGGTCCGGCCCTTGCCCGCCCAGCACGAGGGCATGTAGTTGTTGCTCGACTTGGACGAGTCCTTGATCAGCCCCATGCGCTTGTAGGCCGCCGCGGTCAGCTCGGAGCAGAAGAGGGACGAGAAGTCCTCCTCCCTGGCATTCCGCAGCAACGGACAATCGTCCCATGCGAAGAATGTTAACCGCCGATGTCTTTCTTGAACGGCACAAGGGCGCGGCCAATGAAGATGGAATGCTCGACGTACGTGTTCAGCCCGCTCCAGGCCTTCACCATACACAGCCGGTTCTTCTGGAAGGGCCGGCCCTGCACTTCATCTATGAACCTGTCGTGCAGTTGCAGCAAAGGCGGAAAAAGAGTGAGCAAGAAGGGCCGGAAGTGGAGCAAACCGATTCACGTGTCCGTGGAGGAAAAGGGAGAAAGGCAAGAAACCGGTAGATCGAGTCCATCATCTCGGGCGTCCTCTGTACAGAAAGCTGTCGGATCGCGACTTTGGACACCGTTCGCAGCAACTCGATGCGATCATCAAAATTGTACATCTCCACCCCGCCCTCCAGCGTGGCTGGAGGAACAAAGCCAGAGCGCACAAGGGTCTTCGTGTTAGCCATCATGCACGCGCGAGTCGCTGTACCCGCGCCTAGGCAGGCGACGGAGAGAGGTCGGAGGAGGGGGGGGGCAAGATCACCTTCAAGGAGCCTGAGCTCATTGTTCCACCAACGCACCACCATCGCCACATGATCCCACTGCGGAGCGATCGTCCGTGAGAAAGAAGAAAGAAGCGAGAGAGTGGGGGGGGGGGAAGAGAGCATGAGGAGAGCATACGTGGCTCATGGTGAAGAATTTCGTCCCGTAAGCCAGGATGTGTGAATTGTCGAAGAGCACGATGTCGCCTGTCTCCAGTCGCATGGGGATCGACGTGGACGCGATGCCCCGCTCGTGCAACAGCGCCGACTTGTCGAACGATCGCGGGCTCTTTTGCACCTGGATGGTTACTGTAAACGGTGCGTCCTACGCGCACAGAAGCAATACATGAGGTCGCCGTCAGGAAACGAGCTACAAGGCGAGGCGGGATGAGGTACTTCAATCAACAGCCACTTGTGGCGCGGTGGAAGCGCCTTGCGGTTGCGCTCTCGTGCCACTTCTCGACCGTCGTCGGCTTCATCCTTTTCCTCTTGGTCTATGCTCCGTGTAGCAAAGTCGGCCACGGCGAGCGTGCCCAAGACCTCGGTCTTCCAGTTGGTCCCCGCTGTCGTTTCAATCGCGATTTGTGCGACGGCTTGTCGTTGTTCGTTACCCTTGACGTGGCTGTGCACCTGTAGGGTGTTACGAGGCTCGTTCTTTGGTGTCGCGGACGCTTGCGTCTTAGTCGAGTCAGGCTGCTTCTTTGACTTCTGGGCACACGGAGCGGGTTAACAATTCGATCAACTTGCAATTCGAGTCGATGAGCCCAAAGTGCACACAAGCCCACGCGACAGCGTCGGAGTGCTTACCACAGGCTTGGACGAGAGCTGATAGCGCGGGCTCAGGCCCCCGCTCGAGTGAGGCTTGTGTGAGCGCGCCCCGTGCTCCGATGCTGCCAACAGGCCCAGGCCCAGGTCAGCGCCAATCAGCGATGAGCGCATCAGCAAGCCGGTCACAAGAGCACAACATTTTCCATATCGGAGGGGAAGGAAGACCCGTACAGGGAGAGTCGGCAAAGGAGAAGGCCAGAGTGATTTCTTCAACCTCGTTCATAGCGATGGGCGCGAGGTCGATCCAACGCTCGTCGACAAGTGCGTCGGCCGAACCCAACCCACCCAGCTGCCAGAGCCCCACCTTCACGCGGCCCTGCCCCATGATGTCCTCGCCGGAGCCCTCCTCGGTGAACGTGCAGCTCATGTCTGCCCACGGGAAGGACGACGAGGATTGCGACGGGTTCCAGCGTGCAGAAGACGGGTTGGGGAGCAGCGGCGAGGCGGTGTTTGAATAGCCCTGGCGAGGCTCCCTTGCGGATTCTGCGTGCCCGTCCGACTTGGAGTGTTGGTAGGACCAGGTGCGGAGGCTCTGCTTGCCCAGCGAAAGCTCCAAATAGAGGCCCGCGCGGCCGGCAGCGTTCGCCAGCTTGTCGTGAGTGTTGAGGTGTGCGTGGGTGATGAGGAGATCGACTACCGGCCGCGAGGCGCTCGCGCCCAGCAGCAGCGGAGCGGGTGTGCTCTTCGGCCGCGGTCCTCGACCACTGCCCCTCGCGGAGGTGGGGACAGAGGAAGAGGAGGACTGAGGCGAGGAAGCGCTGTCATGCGGAGTCTCCGCTTCGCCAGGAGGGAGGATGTACTGCTTGATAAAGTCCTTGTGCAGCGAGTAGCGGTCGACCAGCAGCTTGATGACCTCCCGCACGCCCCCCACCCAGCGCTCGCTGTCCTCGCTGTCCTCTGCTGCCAGCACGAACACGCGCTTGGTGTAGGTCGTTCGTAGATGGAAGGTGTGAGGGAATCGCGGATCGAGATGTGAGGGCACCTCTACCTCGGTCGCTGCCGAGAGGAGGATGTAGTTGATAGGATCCGCTTGCAGATCCCTGCTGTAGTAGAGCCGATTGTCTTTCAGGTAGAAGAACCGCCGCTTCCAGCCCGAGATAACGCTGTTGGCACCCTTCTTCCACAGCCAGCCCTCGAGCCTGCGGTAGAGGCGCTTGGTGGGCGGTCGATAGAAGGCATAGTGCTGCCCTGAGGCGGTCAGTTCTGTGGTCTTGACTTGCACGACGCCGTTTTCGCCCATGTGTAGAACCTCCCGTGCCTCAATCTTCCCTTCGTGATTATCTCTACGCGCTTTTTCTCCATCGGGGAATCTTGGGGCGGCCAACGAGGGGTAGGTGTTCGACGCCAGCTCTCGTCGCGAGGCGCCCAGCAGGGCTAGTGGCTTCGAGAGCTTCTTCTCCTCATCTCCGCCTTCCATCCCTCACCTCTTGCGCCTTCTGGCTTTAAAGATAAAAAAAAAAATTATTCAAAATCGCCTTTCTCGGGCATCAAAGCAGCTTCCTTATTCGCTTTCGTCTTGGTCTTCGTGGCACAGCTCCCTGGGCGTCAGGTGGTCACGCCATTGCAGAGATAGTGAAATGAGAAGGTACGTTGTTTGCATTTGTTTGCACCTATGTGTGGCCCCTTCCACCGAAACATACAATAAAAGGCGAGCACCAGCGAACAAATCACGATAATAAATAGTCAGGCCCTCTTTCGTGGCTGTCCTCTCCGTCACGGCAGGTCTTAGTCGATGTCCTCGTTGGTGCTGGGCACGGGGGGCTCGGCGGCAAGCGCCTCGTCCGATTCGTCCTTGGATGACTCAGTTTCGGCCTTCTCCTTGCCCTTCTTGTCCTTGTGGGCGCCGGAGTCGCCGCCCTCCTTCCGTTTCTTCTCCTCCTCCTTGAGCTGTCGCCTAAACTCAGTGGCGCCCACCTTCTCGTAGATCTCCCCCATGATGCGCAGGCCCTTGGCGCGCCTCCTCCGCTCATCCTTGGATATGTCCAAGTCGCCCAGCACAGACTCGCAGACCTGGTGAGGTCCAATAAGAACGAACAAAGCGTTAGCTAGAGAGTGCACGGAGCAAGGACTGCAGAACAAGTGCCAAAGACGGAGGTCGCGTGCCTTTCGCATGGTGTTCTCGGTTTCGAGCTTGCCCATGCGGAACAGGGCGCCCATGCCCTCGCTTTCTACGGCCGCCTCAAGCTCGGCCTGCTCTTCGGTCTGTGTTCCAAGCTCGCCCTCCATCTGCTTGGCTTGAAGCTCTTGCTGCGCCACTTCCAGGCGAATGGCAGACCTAGGAAGGGCAAGGTTGACAATTGACGGTAAGCAAACCAAGGTCAGCAACGCGCACCGACAACCACACACGGAGCCTTACTTGAGCGCTCCCCAGGTTTCCTTGATCAGGTGTGCCTTCTCGCGCCACTCAGCAAAGGTACCACCGATGCCGCCCAAGTGCTGCTTCGCCTCTTGTCGGTACACGTAGCCAACCTGTCGAATGAAAGTGGGTCGGCGGTCAGCCCAACGAACTGAGAAACACTCAAACAGAGCAGGCGTAAAGTACGTGGTAAAGCAGCTCAGCGCCTCGGTCCTCGTCCTTCAGCTCCGCCGCCTGCTTGGTAAGCGCTTGTTTGAACTCTGTATGCCATTGAAATTGAAGGGTTAGAGGCAAGCAAGTGGCTGGCTGGACAGAGAGCAGGAGACAAACCCTCCTCGCTGCCCTCAAGGTAGAGCTCGAGCTTAGATAGAAGCTGTGCTCGAAGAGTAATGATTCGGTGCGCCTCCTGCTCGCCAGGGTCCGAGGTGGCCGAGAATTGCTCTGATGACATGAACGGTAAGCTGGTTCATCTCGGTCGCCAAACTGACAGGTCGGCAGCATGAGTGCAGGAGCAGTACACAGTACCGAAAGAGACTTCACCAAAGAACTCCTTGAACTTCTCACCACCGAACATGTCCTTGAACAGTTCGCGCGGATCGGTGAAGATGTCATCGCCCTTTTCGAACACGACCTACGCAGATGATAAACAAGGGCAATATTAATAAAAATAATTAAATAAAGATTGGAAATACAAACGAGCAAATGCAGCGTACCTTGCCGTACTTATTGTAGCGCTCTCTCTTCTCTGGATCAGACAGGACCTCGTACGCAACAGAAATCGTTTTGAACTGGAGGAATAAATGAATCTCGAGATTAATTTAATGCAAGATTTGTTTGCCCGCGCTGTGCGACGAACCTTCTCTTCGCTGCCGCCTTTGTCAGGATGATGCACTTTGGCTGCTTGATAGTAGCCCTTTTTGATTTGAGCTGTGGTGGCTGTAGGGCTGACACCCAGCAGATCATAGTACTCTGTCTCAAGAACCTTGCCCTCCATCTCTATATCAAAACCAGGTTTAATTCGAATCCTGCTTTTGATCACTCAGCCACAGCGTTCCAATCAAGCGGTGCTTTTACGCAAAAGAGGACGACGCCGTACCGCAGGCCTGGCAACTCCTTCCCGCCGCTGTATCTCCACTTCCCGCCACGCTACAACTGTCGACAATGCTCTACATTTCTCTATCTTA
Organism: Acanthamoeba sp. SK_2022b; assembly: GCA_027943245.1. Classification (NCBI taxonomy): domain Eukaryota; phylum Discosea; order Longamoebia; family Acanthamoebidae; genus Acanthamoeba; species Acanthamoeba sp. SK_2022b. The sequence continues at coordinate 102,569 of JANDJZ010000127.1, read as the reverse complement.
ATCTTGAAGGAAAAAAGGAGAAAAGATCGTGCCTTGATACGTGGCCAAGCAGACATGAGCCAAGAGGGCGGGGAGACGACCTCGGCGGAGGCGGTGGTCACCGATAAAGGAGGGCAGAACGCGGAATGCGGGGTGGAAGAGGAGGTCTTTCAGAGCAAGGAGCTCATGAGCATTGTTGTAAGTCTTTCCGACATGTCCCTAGTCGACCTCTCCCGCTTTGCCCTTGTCTGTAGGTTCGTCGTGACCTCTTTTTTTTTATTTATGATTTTTTTTTTAACCACGGGTCGCCAATATTAATTTTATTCTTTTTGCGATTTTATTAATTTATCATTCCCAGACGGTGGCGAGACGTGGCCCGAGCTCCGCTATTTCCCTTCCGGCTGAACCAGGCCCTTTGCGTCGGTACCATCGAGAAGTCCACCCGACCAGAGTTTGCCTGGCTCCCCGCCTTTCGCAGCGAGCGGGTACAGGCCCCATGGCCGTCGACGCGGCATTAACCTCTCAATTTTGCTTCGTGGGGTCGCTTACCACTCATCTCTAGGTGGTATCCGCGTCCGCTGGAGGCTCCCACTGCATTTTTCTGACCAGCTCGGGGCGCGTCTACGGGATGGGCACCAACGCCCAGGGCCGGATCGGTCTCAACCATAGCGTGCAGGCGTGCCGGTCCCCCGTGTTCGTCAGCTCGCTCGGTAAACCGCGCATGCGCCACTCGCACTCATCCTATCTGCTCTCTCTAACCAAATCCATGCGCACAGAGCACCAACATATCGTGAAAGTAGAAGCCGGTTTTCTGTGCAGTTTTGCTATCACCGGAGAGGTGTTATTCTCTCTCTCTCTCTCTCTCTCTGTGTGTGTGTGTGTGTGTGTGTGTGTGTGTGTGTGTGTGTGTGTGTGTGTGTGTGTGTCTGCGCACGCTGAGCCTGTGCCTCTCTGTTCGCCCCCACATCAGGGAAAGGTGTTTGCATTTGGCGGCAATACGAACGGGGAGCTTGGGTTGGGAACCAACACGTCGCCAGTGAGTCCCGTAATCGTACGCACCACCAATTACACTCGACATGCCTAGCTGCCCGCTCAACCTTCCCCTTTTCCGCCGCGCAGGTAGAGGCGCTCAACGGCGAGGAGATAATCGATGTCAGCTCGGACATGCACACGTGAGTCTACCCTCCCTTGTTGACTGCACCATCGTGCTGACCCATGGCGGTGATGGTGATGATAATTATGCAGGCTGTTTCTGACGCGACAAGGTAAAGTCTACTCGTGTGGTTTGGGTAGATTTGGTCAGCTGGGGCACGGGGATGACGACAATCTGATGACGCCCAAACCGATCGCTGGTGCATCTCCAACACCCGCTCGGGCACCCAACGTGCGCGCGAGGAGAGTGCTCACACGCGGTGTGGCGGGACTGCGTGCAGCGTTCGGTGCGACGCCGATCAAGATGGTCAGCGCTGGGGGCAGCCATTCGTTTGCAGTGGGCAGAGACGACGGGCAGCTCTACGCTTGGGGGCGGAACGAACACGGCGAGCTCGGTTGGGAGAACAATTCGAACAGGAATGTACCCACGCCACTCAAGGTGGGCCAGGGTGAACCCATCAAATCCATTGCTGGTGCCTTCCACTCCCACCTTGCCGCTCATTTCGTGAAAGTGAGAGACGCGCTTACTGGCACCTGTGTGGCATGTGGCATTCAAAACAGCGGGCACGTGGCACTCGCTCGTGCTTACGAATGAAGGGCGATGTTATACGTTTGGGACGGGGCGAGCCAGCCTCGGCAACACGCCCGCCTGGCAGCCCATCATCGTGCCCGGTCTGGAGGACCAGAAGGTGCTCACCATGGCCGGTGGCGACGATCACAGGTAGGATCTGCTTTCACACCATTCTAGCGCAAACCTGGTTGGCCATTGCTGACAACGCTGTTCGCGGCGGTGGGTCAGCATGTTCGTCACGGACGACGGAGGGGTGTACGCGATTGGAAATGCGAAGCGAGGCAGGCTCGGAATGCGTACAGACCACGTGCTGAAGAGTGCTCAGCGCGTAGACAGCCTGAACAACAAGGGCCAACCATTCGCCGTCACCGTCGGCGACAGCTTCAGCGTGGTGCTGGTGTAGAGCTCAGCTTGTTAAAGGATGCACATAGATTGTAACTTAGACGACCCAGCAAGAAGGAGGGCACACGCCGGAGGACGCGAAACGGGTGACGAACTCCCCGAGACGAGAGAAAGGGCCGAAGAAGGTTGCCGCTGTGCTTCGCCAACCGTTTCGTTGGCGAATCCGGACAATTACTGGACCCCACCATGCGATAAAGCCGAGCACGGTCGTGCCAGTTCATCGTCGTCACGCCCATAAAAAGGCGCCGTACTCTTTCATTCTAGTATCAACCACACTTTCTCAACCCAGACACTGATCTACCTTACTCTGTACAACGTCATGCGCTTCGTGTTTGCCTTCTTCGCCCTCTTGGCGATGTGCCTGGGTACGGCTTCCGCATACCCAAGCCGCGACACTCTCACTCATCCCAACTACAGCTGTGGCCCAGGCCAACGACTGCATTATGACCAAGTGCGCCCATCAGCTTGATGCCTGTGTGAAGGACCTCTCCTGCTCTGGCTCTCTCGAGTGCTCCAGTACGAAGCCCAGGAACTTGAGTTTAGACTCCACTAGCTGATCTTCCTCTTTACTAGTTGGTTGCGACGTCTTCGACACCGCGTGCGTCCAGCGTTGTGCTAATGAGGCGTACGTTCTTACGCTTTGTGCTCTTGAGAGAGACAGAGAAAGAGGGCATACGCTTAATGTTGTTGTCATACAGGAGCTGCAACGGTTCATTCAAGAACATGACCGCATGCGCCGCTCAGTGCCTGCCCGACGCTCCTGCTCAGGTGCTGGATCTCATCGCTTCAGATGAGCATGAGCTGAGGATTATGTCCAAGTGCAACATCATCAAGAAGGCTGAGTGCGCCGTTGGCGTCGCTGGCGCCATCAGCTCCTGCGGTGGCATTGAGAACATCCCCTGCATCATCAGCAGGCTTAAGATGCTCCACGGCTGCGGCAAGTGGTGCGGCCTTTCCTGTTTCTCTCTCCATTTCACTCCTCACACGACTCATCCCTTCTTCTTCTCTTCCACTACTGCAGCTTCTGCCAGACTCTCAAGTGCAGGGGCCTCTGCAAGGACCTGTGCTAAGCCTGGATAGCTGTTATTCCCCATCACATGTATTCTTTTTTGTTCTCCACTTTGCAATCAACACTCCAGTGATTTTGTGACCACTTAGTGTGCTGCACCGCAGCAAGAATGAGCGTTATTACATTTCCTTCATTGGGACGTCGTCTGCGATGTCGTCGTCGATCCCTCGAAGCTTGTGGACCTTGGAGAAGAGGAGCTGCTGGATATCGCCCCCAGGAGGTGGCGCTGGTGCTTGCTGGAGGTATCAGAAGATCAGACCGAGTACACTGATGATCACAAAAAGCATGGCCCAATAGAACGAGCACACGTCCAAAGTGCAACCTGCAGTGATTAATGTGCAACAATAATTAGCAATCTTACAAAGCATGCAAAGGAGGGAATGCACTAGTGTACGAACCAATGGGAGGGCTCTGGGGGGCTGTGTTGCAGAAAGCAGGGAGAGCAAAGATGAGTGAGATGGCCACACCTAGAACAGGCAGTTCAACCTTGACCCAATTCCAGATGACCAGCATGCTGGAGAGGGCCAAGAAGAAGATGCCAATGAACCAGAAGGCCAGTATCAAGAAGACCAGGTACAGCTGGAATACACTCATGCATGTGATGTTGACCTTGATCTCATCACATCAAACGCCAATTGTGAACATTTGATACCAAAAGCTTCACCACCTCATCCAGATCAACTGTCTTTGGTAGGTACAGAGCTGTGCACATCTGGCCAGTGACCATGAATGAATTAGTCCCAGCCAACACTATTTAGGGGGTGAGACAAAAGTGTGCAACTGAGAGTAGAATTGGCACCTGCTCATGGTTCTGGTCAAGGAAGGTGGTGAGGAAGGCAATGTAGCCACCAATGATAGTCCACTATGCCCATGCTCACAAGCAAGTTCCTGTTTACTATATATGGGTAGATGTACAGAAGCCTCTTGGAACAGGCAAGTGTTGTTGGGGAGGAGAGGTGCGCACAGAGCAAGCCACACATACTCTGGCTCCTATTCTTTAATAGATCACTTGTTCTGAAGTCACGTTCTGAAAAGAGAGGGTGCCAATTGGCGCTTGCCAGGGCCCATTCTTTGGGTGGACAGTTTTTTCCAGCATTGAAAAGCTAGGAGGTTATGCCTGTAGCCCCACTTGTTGGCATTCTTCCTTCCACCCACAATGCATTTGATCATTGTCCTTCTGATATTCATCACCCTCCATGTCTCCCCTTTGTCTCCCTTTGCCTTTTCTTCCTAACTCCAATCCAAGCAGCTATTGTGCAGGCCAACAGCTTCAGTTGGTGTGTTGTCTCCAAGTGTGTGCTGGAGGTTCACTTGTGCTCTATGGATGTGAAGTGCATTATCACTGCTGGTTGCCTCAGTGATGTGACCCTTCACTTTGAGATTCCTCTCTTCTTCCTCTTGCTCGTTTTCTTCCCATGTATCTACCCACAGGCCATTGCCACTCCTTGGCCCAGCCCAAATGCAGCCTTGTGTGCATGTACACCACTTCTCTTCCTCCATTGTTGTGTTGGGCGCCTGGAGAAAACTGAAATGTGAGGTCACATGATTGACTCTGTGAACTTGTGCAGTGGTCTAGGTGCCTTGGCCTACGCCAACCTGACTGCCTGCTCATCACAGTGCATTGCACCAGGTATCCATGCTATCTAACATCTGGATCTTTCATCCTCAACCAACATGCCTTGCATTCTTACCACCCTGAGCGCAATGGAAGGCTGTGTCACTTGGTACTTTGCCCATCCATCACCCCACTCTCAGTTTGACTTATGCTGCTGTTGCTGTATTGGCAGCTTCTGTGAGGCTGTCCTGGTCTCTGCAAGCATGTCTGCTAAATGCCGTTCCTCAATCAAAAAGAAATATATATTCTACACACTTGACTGATTTAGAAATGATCATACGTTGCCATCCTTCTGCTGGTGGTGCGCCCCTCCTTAATGGTAGTCCCCTTGGGGCACTCCTCCCAAGGGGTGTGGTCGTGGAATGAGGACATATGCACCTTTCATGAAACCTGCGCTCCTTGCCACCTTGAAGGTAGTACCTTCAGGAAGTTGCCCTTTTCATCAGGGAAGTCTGTGCTGAGGCAAGAAAAGCAAACATTCACCAAGTGATGACAAGGCTCACCCAAAAACAGAAGAAGTTATATAAGTTCAAACCTGCTGGAATAACAACAACACCCTGCACACCACCTGGTTTTGTTAGCCCATCCATAAATTTAACTTCCTTTTGCTAGCCCAAAAATTAAGACCATGATATTCACCCTTCTACAATGGATTTTGTATAAAAACTGAAACATCCATAATAATCCATTGCACAACTGCAGCAGCAAGCCAAGCAATACACCAGATTTTTTATCTGTTTTTTACTTGGATCAAGTGAGTGTTCAGGAAAATGAGACAGTGACTCTTTTTCTGCAGACAGCACCAGTCTGGGAAGGTGTCCTAAAAGTCTACAGCTGCAACACTACTATTTTGACTGTTGAAAGCTGTAGACATTTTGATCAGGATTTCTGTGATTTCACCAACTCAACCTGGCAAGAAATATGCTGGTGCCAGGAGTGGTAATCAGAGGTTGCTGTGATTTTAATTTCACAACTTTGCTCCTCACAACACAAAAACAAAATGCTCACTTACAACTTCCACATGGCCCAATTTGAAGTGTAAGATTTGCACAGCATTCAGTGATGAAGAAGGGGGTGAAGGCTTGCCAAATATGCCTGCTATGTGATGCTGATGGCCAGCTATAGATATGGAGTTGAAGAGATAGATGTTGAACAGGAGCTCTTGATACCTGCATGCGCACAATGAGAAAACTGTGAGAACTTTTATGGTAGAAATGCCAGGAGACACGGCTAAATTGTTTCGTGGAAACGGTGGGCGCTCTTTTTCTTTGTGTCCCAGCCACAAAGGATGGAGCAGCCCTCGATTACTCTCTCTCTTTCCTCGGAGGAAGAGGAGTGTATGGAAGTAAAGGAGATACCTCCGACAACAACTTCGAACTTCCGAAAACGCAAGAAATCTTCTGATTCAGAAGATGACGAGCAACCATCAAAGAAGACACCTCGCAGGAACACTCGACCTGTCCTGAAAAGTAAACGTTCTGCCAAAAAGCTGGAAGTGCAGGCGGGAGAAGATGAGCAGGATTCAGATGTGGAGAAAGCGAGGACAAAGGCTCGCAGCAACGCCAAGAGAGGCAAGGGCAAGCAGAAGCTCGATGACGAAGACGAGGAGGATGACTATCTCGATAAAGAAGACGACTACTCGCGAGGTGCAAAGAGGAAATTGAGCAAAAAGTCAAGCAGGACGAAGAAGGCGCAAACCCGAGCTGGCAAAAAGCGTAGGACAGTGGCCAACAGCGACGACATTAGCGATGAGGAAGAGAGCCAAGACATGAACGACGCGGTGATTGACGATAACGTACGGCAAGAGATCGAGGACGCCTCGGGTCGTTGGGTTGCCCTGCGGTCCCTGCGCCTTCCGCTTCTGCTCAAGTGGCGCATGCGTAACGACACCAACGTAGACGACTCCGGTACGTGACCGGTGCACTCTCACATGATCATCCTCTTATGCAGCGTGTCTTACGTTCCTCCGGTAACGCTGACGCAGAGATCCAGATAAAGTCGATGATCAGCTTCAAGTGCTACGGCTGTGGGCACTACAATGACAAACAACAGTTGCCGGCTTGCGCTGGCTGCGGCTGCAGGGCGCCCTGGCAGGCACAGCAGGTACGCGCGGTCTTCTCGAACTCACCGCATGCTTGGGTCCACTGATGGCTGCCTCTCTTGCAGCCCTATCACGCTGCACGTACCAAGGCTATCAGCGCGCTCAGAGCAAAGAAGGAAAAGAAAGTACAGAAGGCGTTCTTGAAGGAACCCATTCCCGACATCGACTCTTTCAAGCCGCCGTTCACCCTCAAGAGCGCAGACGAGGTCGCTCTCCCTCGTGGCTCTCCCTTTCCAGAGTCACTCGATCTCTTGCTCACTGCGTCTCTCCGTGAAACAGGTGAGCATCGGCGGCTTTCTTATCTATGAACTGTACGACTCGGAAATGCAGAGGGTGGGCCGTTTGGAGACGTTCAGTGAGGCCAACCACGAGGCGATGGCTGATCTTCGAGGAACGCTAAAGGTAGGTAGTCTTGTACTTTTGCTGTGCCTTCTTCCAGAGCCAATGCCAAAAACAGGCTGTAACGCTTGTGCTCTTTGCCTTTCCAAAGGCTCTGGAAGGGGATGTGGTCACTTCTGGCGGTTCCAAGAACTCCAAGAAGCCACAGAAACGAGGTACCCCTTCTTCCCTTCCTGCTGATCGTGCTGGCCTCAATCAAAGCGGAGCATGCTCACGACTGTGCGCACCTGCACTGTGCAGCTGCGTGGGGCGACGAGAACGGCCAGTTTAAAGCAAGTTGGCTGTGGAGGACGCAGTGGGAGATCCTCCCTGCGGAAGAGGAGCCGCCGGACGACTTTGTGTGCAATCTCTACCGTGTAATGTGGTCGCAGCAGACCGATACTTTGGCCAAGTTTCAGGAGCAGTGGAAATCGGGCATCATCAGGGTGGCGATGTTCACCATCAGCTTCGATGCCGGTAGATTCGGTTCGTTCAATTCATCGCGTTTCTGCATGTTCATTCGAAGAATGAGATTTCCCTCGCTCACATGAGCGGCGGACAGAGGCGATGGTCAAGAATGGTCTGCCGATCCCCACGCGCAACCTGGTGTTTGACGTGGTTCGCCAAGCGAGCAGGGCGCGCTTTATGGACTCGCACAAGACCTACAGATCACTGGAGATCTTTGAGAACAGTACCGTCACCGCCTCTCTGTCTGCAGGTTGCTGCCGTGCCCGATGCTTATTTGCTACTGAGCTCGCTCTTTCAGATTGTGTTTCGGCTGTCCCTCCCACTCACCGCAAGCAGCCCGCCCGCATCCGGGTACACACGACGTTCCTCTCCTTTTGCTTTTTGCTTCCTTCCGCGCTGCATTGCGTCGCGTGCATGGCTTTGCCCGGCTCAAGCACACTCTCTCCAGCCCAATCTGTACGGATACCAGCTAAACGCGCTCGCCTGGATGAACAACCTTGAGAACAGAATCAAAGACGGTATGCTATGCCCTCTTGGCGCGCCCTTCTTCAACGCACGATCACGATAGGTGCCCACTGGCCACCTTGTGCGCTGACTCGCGCTCTATGTCTCTCCAACAGGCAAGGGATTTGTGGTGGAAAAGTCAGTTACGGTCGATTGGACGGATATCCGGTTTGATCTGCGCAGGAAGCGGTTCCTTCTCTCCTCTCAGAAGAAGGAGGCCGTGTTCTACACCAAGGGCGGGATCTATGCGGACGAAATGGGCCTGGGCAAGACGATCACGATGCTTTCGCTTGTGCTCGCCAACCCCCTCGACCTCACGCGCCCGCCCGCCGTCGATGATTATCACTTTGTGACCAAGGCCACACTCGTACTCGCCCCCCCCCCCGGTCCCAAATTCCCTTCGCTGGTTCCTTGTGTGTAGCTCGTCGGCCGCCGCAACCTATCCATTCGCCCTCCAGATCCTCGCGCCCAATCACTTGGTCAAGCAATGGACCGATGAAATCAAGAAAAACATCAAGCCCGCTCTCAACGTCCTGGTGCTCACCACCATCGTCCAGTGCCAGAAAATCACCTACAGGTAAGCGCAGCACTGGCTCGAGGTGGTTATGGACTGAGTGGCCACTCCTTTTCTTTTTTCCCCCTGACTGTTGTGGCGTTTATACATGTATCAGGGACATCATGAAAGCAGACGCCGTGATCGTGTCCTTCCAGTTGCTCAAGAACAAGCTGTACCTCAATCTAGGCTGCACCGACAACCACGGACCTCTTGGTATGCGGTGCATCGACACGCTCCAGTCTTGCTTCTCTCACTGTGCGTGTGCGAGCCACAGATTTCATAGGCCGGCGTAACGAGGTGAAGACCAGCGCTCAGGAGCTGAAGAGGCGAGCCAACCCGTTTGTGCAGACTTGTCCCATCTTGGACCACTTCTTTTGGCATCGGTAAGACAGACGGTCTTCATCCGTCCAGCAGTTGTCTCTGACCAGCCATCGTCAATCTTGACTCCTGCCAGGTTGATCGTGGACGAGGGTCACGAGGTGTTGTCCGATGACGTGGCGCTGAAGAAAACGAACTTCTACATTGTACCTATCTCTCTCCCTCTCGATTGCGGCTTGCCCGGTTGTGCTGTTGCTTACGTGTCGTGTGGTCGGGTGCGTGTTAGGGAGCTATCAACAACCTCCAATCATCGTATCGCTGGTATGTTTCCGGCACGCCGCTTCCTCATGGGACTCAGTCACTGGTACATGCCCTTGTCGAATCCCTCTTCTCTTTCTCTTTCTCTCTCTCTCTCTCTTCGTTGTTGGCACTGATGGCACGTACCTCCGTGCATCATATCACCGTAGTCCGGCGCTCTTCGCTTCTTGCAAAGTTCCATCCCCACGTCACTAACAAACGCAACGATGGAGTTGGAGAACCGGTTCTTCGAGGTGATAAGGTAGGAGCTGTTCCCCGGCGCAAACCACATTTCTCTGGGTTAAGAGCGCTAACGCCGGTCCGCGTGCGTGCGACGCACAGAGAGAACATCTTCTGGCGCAATACCAAGGCGAGCATCGGCGACGAGTACAACATCCCGGATCTGGTCGAGCAGCTGATCTTCCTCGAGCCATCCGACGTCGAGCTGGTACGTTGCAGACTCGCTGCGGCCCCCTGACTGAGCCACGTTCTCAGCCCCTCCCCACACTTCACTGCCTCACCCCCATCGGCACCCACAGGGCTTGTACGAAGACGCCAAGCGATTCCATGATACACTTCGCATGCGTCAGCTGTGTTGGTAGGGCCTCTCCTCTCCCTTTTTCTGCATACAGCTAACGCAAGCCTTTTTGCGATGGGCAGCCACATGCAAATCTCGGAGATCGATCGTCGGGTGTTGGGCATCGAAAAGAAGACGCTGGACGACATTCGCAAGGAGATGATTGCGCACAAGCAGGACGAGGAGCAAAGTGCGATCAAGCAACTCCGCAAGCTCGAAGCCGAGGAGCGGCAGACTCGACAGGAGCTGATGGAGGTCACCGTGGCTCACGCCAAGCAGAGCCTGAATTACAGGTTGGGCTCCCTTGCGAGCTCCATCGCCAGCTACAAAAAGGACATCGCCAACTACCGCGCCACTCTTGCCTACTTCGAGTCCATCATCCCTCAGGTGCAAGCTCGCGCCTTGCAGAGCCAAATGCGATTGACAGATACCTGTCATTACTTCATGTGCTTTGTGCTCACGTGTTTGCGTGTTAACGTGTTAACGTGATCGGCCAACTAGGTGTCGCGCTCCGCCGAGGAGCCGTGTGTGATCTGCTTCGAGACCATCTCGCAGCTCACCATCACCCCGTGCGTGCCTTCATTTCACGCGCTCGCGCCTCGCCGCCCTCGTGGGAGTCTCTTCTAACGCTCTGTCCGTCTATTTGTTGGCACACAGTTGCGGACATATGTACTGTCGAGCGTGCATCGAGAGCGCGTTGGGGGTGGCTTCACGCTGCCCCACGTGCAGGAATCCCCTCACTCGCGGCCAGCTCACCCAAGTCCTGGAAGATGTACGACATTCGTTAAGTTGTTTGACAACGTCGTGCCGCGTGCATGCGCACTGACACGTTTCCTCCACAGGAGCAAAAGGAAGCGATCGAGGAGAAGCACGAGGTGAGCGAGCTGATTCAGAAGTACGGCACCAAGATGGCCCAGCTGATCAAACTGCTGGGCGAGCTGCTGAAGAAGAAGGACAACCGCGTCATCATCTTCTCCCAGTGGGACGGCATGCTCCATAAGGTCCCGTCTTTAAATCGACTATGGCTTGTTCTCTCCCCCGCGCATGAAGGATTGCCTGACTTTGTCACTCGTCACATCACACAGGTCGGAGATACGCTGAAGGAGAACCAGATCAACAACGTCTACGTTCGAGGCAATGTGTGGCAGGTACGTCTCGGGATCCGCACTTGCTCCCGCTCAGGCGAAACCTCGCATGGCCTCACATACATATACGCAGCGCAACAAGGCTATCGGGACGTTCAAGGAAAGCGAGGACGAAGACCCCAAGTCCTCACGTGTGATCATGCTCTCCCTAGAGAAGGCCGCCTCGGGCACCAACCTCGTATGGCTGCACCGGCTCGTCCATTCCTCTGTGGTCTTTGTCCCTCATGTGCGTTGTGTGACATGTCTCTCGTGAACCATGTGACATGTGGCAGACGGAAGCCACGCACATCATCCTGCTCGATCCCGTGGATGGCAAGCCCGAGGAGATCGCCGCGATTGAGTCGCAGGCCATCGGTCGCGCCCACCGTCAGGTATGCGCCTGGCCGCTGCCCTGCCTTGCTCATGTGTATTGCTTGGCGTAGGTGGGGTGAAATGACCAACGCCACGTTGCAGGGCCAGAACAAGCAGCTGACGCTTATCCGGCTGATTATGAAGAACACCATCGAGCACGAGATCTACGAACGCAACAGTGCGGTCATCGCCCAGGCCAAGCAGTCGGCCGCCAACAGCAACTCCGCCGCAGGGATCACGTCTTCAACATCGACCTCCGCTTCCTCTTCCTCCTCGTCTCCGGCCAGCGCAACGTTCTCATTGGACGATGAGGAAGATGATAACGGAAACGCGGATGCCATGGACGTCGAGAAGCATGAGAAGAGCCCCCAGGACAAGAAGAAGACAACTGCTGCGAAAGAAGGTGAAGACGAGATGAAGAACGAAAAGGAAGAGGAGAGTGATGAAGAGGAGGAGGAAGAAGAAGGGAGGCTTAGCTTGCAAAAGTGGACGATGGCCAAGCTGAAGCGCTTCTGCCAGCAGCACGGGGTGAGGAACTTTGGCCGAACCAAGCAATCCGTAATCGATGCCATTCTCGCGTTCCGCAATACGCACGGCAAGGACAAAGAGGAAGAAGAGGCGGAGCAGGCAAAGGAGGAAAAGAAGGAGAAAGAGAAGATGAAAGACGAGAACGACGGAGAGGCGGAAAGCATCAGCTCCGAAGAGGACGAGGAGGTGGAAGAAGAGGAAGTTGGTCCAATTCAGCTGAGGATGGACGCGCTGGAGAGCCACAACATGCAGACGCTGCGGGCCTTCTGCATGCAGGAGGGCATCCACGTCGGGAGCAAGAACAGGACCAAGCGCGCCCTCATCGCGCTCATCACCGAGCGCTTTGCTGAGTGAATACGCCCCACCTCGGGTGTAGGCACGTTGTCTGCGTCTACACCAAACAAACGGGTCTGGGCTGGAACCTCTCCAATGCTCTACCTTTACTCCGCTTTTCTTTCTCTGGCCCTACATGGCCTGGAGAAGCCACTCTTTGAGCTCCTGGAGATTGGCTTCTATGTTGTCTACATCCTTAAGCTTCGTCTGGGTCTCCTCGATGGCCTCGGCCACACCGTGCTTGTCGTACGTACGGCCATGGAAGGCTAGGGTGAGCTCGTCAATCATCTGCGGCTGGAGAGAGTCGCTGAAGATCTTGACCTCAGCTATCCTCCCGTTCTTAGAGTTGATGAGCAGATCCTGGTGTTGGGTATAAGAGGCAGCATTCACACGCGTGAGGGCCGAGCCACCAAAGCTGTGCTTCGCGGCACACGAGAAGCAGCGAGCAGCACGTACAATATTGCCCCATGTGAATCGCTTCTCGAGGCTATGCTCAAACGCGGGTGTTTCGCCTGAATGGGTGTCGATGAGACAACGAACGCCAAAAGAAGAGATGGAGGTTGGCGCTCGCACCGAAGCGCCATTTCCAGTCCTGAAGAGTGGCGTAGGCTGTAGCCAACGAAGGGATGGAGGCCAGCATCTCATGCTGGAGGTATTCGATCTGCAAAGCAACGACACAAAGAAGAGAGCGTGCCATGAGCAGTCGGTTAGAAGAGAGAGAGAGGAAGGGAGGCCTACCTCACACCTATCCTCGTATGTCTTGTAGAACTCTTGCACGAGCGCATCACACATGGACTCGTGGTCGATGTCCGGGTTGAGCTCCTTCAGGTTCTGCACGCGCGCCTGCACACTGTCGACGCCCTTGCTCTGTGCGCGGTGAGGGCGAGGGCGGCACGTGAGTCACCTGACCTCGACAGGCCACCAGGGCGAGAGGTCACCTTGAGCTTGGCTTTGTCGGGGTTCAAAATTTTGCCCAGGGAGTTGAAGTCGACGTTGATCAACATCGTCCCGTGGTGCAGCGCCCTCTGTAGCGAAAGTCAGCAGCAGCACTGCACGCAACACAGGACTGAGGAAAGAGACGCAACGCACTCCGTTCGATATCTTGTATGCGGCACCTGAGATCTTCTTGCCATCCACGAGGATGTCGTTACGGCCCGAGGCTGTGGCCGTGATGCCAAATCGATTCTTGAGCGCGTTGATGAGGATTCCCGAGTTCCTGTCCCCGACAAGCCACATAAACACATCGCAAAGCAACACGGAGAGCACAAGTCTGAGGCTGGGTCGTGTGTGAAGGCGGCGCAGGCTGTTTGCGGCGCACCTCACTTTGTCGAACGCACCCACGTTCGACAGGAAGGTGAAGTTGGTGTTGCCCAGATCCTGATCGGGGTATTGAAGAGGGCGAGTTTGAGAACGGGGCATCGTGTGAGTGAGAGAGAAGAGAGACCAAAAAGAAGGAGAAGAGGCGGTACTTGGTACACTGCTCCGCCGCCAGAGTAGCGACGTGCGAGCACGACGTTTTCGCGCTCCATCACCGCGAGGTGGCACTCCTTGAACGGGTTCTGGTGCCGGCCGATCACCACCTACAGGGCACGCGTACACGTCCGGTGGTTGAGCATCGCCTACAGCTCGAAGCTTGGAGGCCCGGAGGGAGGGGGGTGTACGGTGGGAGAGTTGCGCCATAGGTAGAGCGTTTGCTTTGTGGGGTCGCCCTCCCGGAAAATCCACTCCTCTGTGGCAATGTTGAACAGCGGGTCGGTCGTCGAGGTCACGTACACCTTCACCTTTGGCAACACAAGCACGAGGTGCAATCCTTGAATTTGCTTGTAGATTATATTTTATTGTTCGAGTTAATGGCAAAGGTACCTTACATGCCGAGGTGGTAAAGGCGCGGGTCGTTGGTCTGGGCACTGCCACATACGACAAGCAGGTGCCCACACCACCCGACCGCCAGCTTGCTGTTGCTCGCTTCATCTCCGTAATATAAGAGACGACCAAAAAGAAAAAGGCTCCGCCAACTCTCGCTGCTTCGGCTGGGTTGGCCAAGCCATTGCGGGACGTGAGCCGAGCGGGGCCTGCTCACTTCGCCAGCGTGAAAGGCCGCCATCAGGTGGACTAGAACTAGGTCTTTAATGAGGAGGCCAAGATGGCGCTGTTTTCGACCACCCCCACCATCTCTGACACTTGGTTTACAAGCAAGACGAAAGAATGAGACGAAAAGAGTCAGATCCGGGTAGCTCGCCCAACGATAAGGAGGAACGGAGGGGTTTGTACTTTGAGCCTTGTCAATGTGCGGCTCGGTGAGCCAGACCTGCAGCAGACTCTCGGTCTCTGCAGCGCGCTCATAGCTGATGTTCTCGACCAGGCGCTTCCGCTGCAGGTACCTGCGCGCAACAAACGACCGAATGAGCAGAGCCAAGGGCTGAGCGAAAAGAGCGACCAGACAGCGGAGGCACGATACTCTTTCTCGTGCATCTTGGCGATGGTGTCAATGTATTCGACGATCTCTACTAAAGACGGAGCCAGTGCCATTCCTAGATGTGGGTTTGCGTGGGGTGAGGCGCAGATGATTCATTGAACAGAGGAAAAGCGAGGACTGCTCACCTCCGCGCGTGAAGGCTGCATCACGCTCGGCTGAAGACGTGGCAACATGCTGGCGGTAGTGGGCCCATGCCTCGTCGCTCACTCGCCGCATGTTTCGCACCACCGCACCCAGCCCTCGCCTGTGCCAGCCTTTTAATACCAAATAAAATAGAAAAAGAAAGTAGTGGCAAGTACATGGATAGATGGATGCCTTTGAGGTGCTCTTCAAGGAGGGCACGATGCCGGTCGACCAGTTTGTCACGTAGATCGGGAAAGGTTGTCTCTATCTCGGCTGAGAGCAGGGGGGGCTCCCCACCGGCACTCGATGGTCGCAGGAGCTGCAGTGTAGGGAGGAGGTTGTTCATCTTTACGAAGTGGGTGCCGCCCTGTACGCTCGCCACATCCCACGCCTCCACCTGCCGTTGCAGCCGCCCAAAGAAGCCCGCCACCACCTTCCTGTTACTCTCTGCCTCCATTTTTTGTTTTATATTTTATCTTATTTTATTTCTGGTTTTCTGGGCAGAGGCCACAAACTGCCGGGCAGCTGCTCTTGAGCTTTCACAACAATCAGACAACAGCTGATGCCGTGGACGAGGGATTGCTACGCCGTAGTGTGGTGTAGTGTTTATGTCGGGTACGTCGCTGGCTGCCAAATAAATAATATGTAGGAAAAGTAACATCCAAAATTACTTACTCTCGCTCACTCTTAGTACTCGTGTGTCATCTCTCCTTGCACGTCCGGCGTCATGTTGGGCTCCAGGAGAAGATCGACACCACTTGCCTGCCTGCCTGCCTGCCTGCCCCTGCCGCACAGCTGCCGATTCCAAGAGTGCCCGCACTTTGTCATCGTCGTTCTTCGATCATCTATCTATCTTCATTGTTCACTCCCTCCCCGGCCTTTCCGAGAGCTGCCTCTTGATCTGCTCTCGTCGTTTCTTCCTCTCTTCCTCTTCCTTCTGCCACTTCTCCCTTTGCTTGCGTCGCTCCTCCTCGCGCTGTTTTCGCCGGTCCTGCAGGTCGGGCGACTGGCTCACGTCGTCCTGGATGCAGCTGCCGCCGAGGCCGCCGTCCCTGTCCCTGAGCGACGAGGGCAGGATGAGGCTGCCGCCGAGGGCACCCCCGCTGCCCCGGCCCCCGCTGTTGTTGCTGGCGAGGCCGCCCCCGGCGAGCAGGTCGCCGTCCTCCTCCTTGGCCTTGTTCTCCCGCCGCGGGCCGTCCTCGATCTCCCGCTCACGCTCGCGCTCGCGCTCCCTAATCTTGGCCCGCAGCTGTTCGATCTTCTCGTCAAGCTGTCGCAGCTCCTTGTCCCTTTCCTCGTCCCGCACCACCACCCGCGTGGCCGCGCGCTCCTCCTCCTTCCGCGGCTCGGAAGGCTCGTCGCCGCTGACCGGCGCCGCTCCGATCCTCTCGCGTCGCGTCGTCGCTGCCTGGGGAGGGTCGCCGTTGTTTCTCTCCTCGTCGGCTTTGGCACGCTCCCGCTCCCTGGCCTTGGCCCTGTCCTCGCGCTCCCTCTGCAGCCGCTGCTCCTCGCGCTCCCTCTCCCGCTCGCGCTCGCGCGTCAAGTTGGAGATCGGGCTCTTGGAGCTGATGTCGTCCGTGGCCCGACGGACCAGACGACTCCGGTCGTCCTCCGTTTTCTTGGACTCGCGGTCCTCCTCCCTCTCCCGTTCTCGGACTCGCTCCCTCTCGCGAATCCTTCCCGCGGGACTCCGCGTGAGGGGCTCCTCGATCGCGCTGTCCCTGCTGTTGCTGGGCTGGCCGGCACCGTATCGCCCGTTTTCGTTGGACCCGCTGCCGTTGCTGTCCAGGGTGCTCTGGAGGGCGCTGCTGTCCTCCCTCTCCTTCTCGCGTTCTCGCAGCTTGGCGCGCAAGACTTCAAGCCGCTCATCCAAATCGCGCTCCTCCTCCCGGTCCCGCTCTCGTTCCCGCTCCCGATCTCGCTCTCTTTCCCGCAACTCGGCCCTCGTCCGCCTGTCCTCCTCCTCTCGCTCCGCGATCCGCCGACGCGGCGTCAGTATGAGATCTGCGACGTCGTCTCTCTTCGCCGCGGTCAATTTAGTAGGCGCCAAGGTGGTGGTGGTAGTTGTCGTTGACTCGTCTTCGCCCCGATTGCGCTTGTTCTCCCCTCGGTTGGCCTCGTCGTCCTTATCTTTCTCCTTCTCCTTCTCCTTCTCCTTGTCCGTCTTCGTCTCCACCCGCATGCTCGACATGAGATCGGCGACGCGGGAGTAGGTCGAGCAGAGCTCGGCGTTGGTGTCCTTCTCCTCCCAGCCTTCGTCGTCGTCGAAGCAGGAGGAGAACGGCCAGCCGGGGCAGGGAATGAGCTGCAGCTGCGAGAGCTTCTCGATCTCCCTCAGTACGGCGTTCAGGGACAGGTACGTCTGCAACGAGCCCGGCAGTGAGTCGAGACTGCATCAATCACCAGTGCTTGGGGAGGGGCTGGGCTGTGTATACCTTGCTCTCGTCGTGGCCGACGGTGAATCGGCCGTCCTCTTTCTTGTGGATGGCGAGGTTGTGCGGAGTGCCTCCCTTCTTCTTGAGGATGGTGAGCACAAAGGCCTCGTGCTCCCTGGGCGTCACCCTCACCAAAAAGGTTCCCGCCTCCCTTCCCTCGAGCCGTCGGTGCGCCTCGGCCCTCTCCACCGTGCCATGAAACCATCTGGTGCGTGTGCAGAGCCAACCCCCGACGAAGCAATCCGAGTCAGTCATCAAGACCACAACAAAGAGAGACCGTCAGGGAAGGGGTTGGAAGAGGAGGGCTACGCACTTTTCACTGACGACCTTGC
The DNA here is from genome assembly GCA_027943245.1 of Acanthamoeba sp. SK_2022b. Lineage (NCBI taxonomy): Eukaryota > Discosea > Longamoebia > Acanthamoebidae > Acanthamoeba > Acanthamoeba sp. SK_2022b. The sequence continues at coordinate 84,859 of JANDJZ010000127.1, read as the reverse complement.
GGATGTTGTCGAGGATGTTGCTTCGAAGGCTGGACGCCCTACGCTTGTTGAGTGGACCAAACAGGTTCAATATCTCGCCAAACTTTTCGATGTGAACGCAGGCGTCCTCATCCTCTCCGGCTGCATGGGCGGCCAGACGGGAAGAGAGAGAGAGAGAGATGAAGTCAGCGCGGGCCATCCATCGACACATAGGATCGTATCGGGCCATGAGTTAGGGATGGCACAGACTACCGTTTGTGAGGATTGTCTTGAGACATAGGTAGTTGGTGCGTGCGAATATCTCGCTGTAGCGCCGACGACTCTTCTCCGGCAGGCTGATGCCCAGGTACTGATAGAATCGTTTCGAGAACTCCTCCCACGGCACCAAGTGCTGTTATTCGCACATGAACCCGGACGAATTGTACACCGTGAGGAGCAGGGAGAACGCCGGGAGAGAGGTGGGACACCGCACCTCCTTGAGGAAGCGCTCGCTCCAGAAGCACTGACCATGCGGATCCGTAATCGCCAGCTCCACCAATATGGCGTCCAAGCGGGCGTTTATGTCCTCAAAGTCTGGTCGCTGCGTTGAGAAGAGAATCGTAGGGGTGAGCCGTCATCGAGCCAATAAGCCCGACAAGCGCGTAGCGTGCGGTAACATTTTGGATGAGAAGCATGCACGTACTCTCTCCGGGTTGTCGTGCCAGCAGTCTTCCATGAGCTTCTTCAGCGATGGCAAGCAGTCGCTGGGTACCTTGGGTCTGATCTCGTTCTTACAAATCCCCGTTTCCAGCGCTTCGTTGGATAAATCGCTAAGAGCAAAGAGGAGGGAGGGGAAGCCATTGTCAGCACTGCTCGGTAAACACAAGAAAAGAAGTCTCGAGAAGAGTGGCAGTGTACTCTAGATCAGAATATAATCGTTCGCACGTGTAGATCTGCCACAGGAGCATTGAAAAGGAATAGACGTCTGGACCGAAGAGAAATGCACGGTTAGTGCGTGTCGAGTGCTGGTGATGACAGAGTGAGAATGACACCGACATGACATCCACCGACGCACCTGCTTTCTCGTTGTAATTGGAGCCTTTCAAAATCTCTGGGGCCATTGTAGTGAGCGTGCCCACCCTTTCGCCTCGCAATCGGGAGATCCGCTGCGGTTTGAGGATGCTCAGACCGAAGTCAGATATCTTCACGTGGTACGATTTGTCGATCTTCTTGTACTGTTGATGAAGGCGGACACACACGATCAGCAACGAAAGAGATAGACCAAACGTTGTCGAGTTTTATCTTGAGACACAATAACACGGCCGAGTGTCATGATGTGATGAGAGAAGGAGAGGAGCAAGGCGTACCATCAGGTTCTCAAGTTTGAGGTCCCTGGGAGAAGGTTGACGAATAGAGGAGGCGGACAACACAGAGTGAGAAGGTTGGCACCCTTGCGAGCACGAGCGCGAAGGCGGTACCTGTGAATAATGGCCGGGTTCATCGAGTGTAGCCAGAGCATGCCGCGGGCGGCGTCCTTCGCGAGAGACATCCGCTGCCACACGGTCATCTTCTTTCCCACGGCCGATTTGATGAGGAGCCGCTCCAGGTCTCCATCCATAATCTCCAAGACGATCTTGAACTTGCTCGGCTGAGTGCAAGCGCCAAGGCAGAGGATGAGGTTTGGATGAAGATTGGTTCTGAAGTGGACGGAAACAACAATTGATGAGGAGATGACCAGCACGCAACCAGGAGGAGCGCAAATGAGACGGGGAGAGAAGGAAGGCTCAAAATGCAACGTACGTCATGATATTGATCTCATTTCGCAAGTACTCGATTTCTTCGCGTGTGAGTGCACTCGCCTTCTCTGGAATGGGGACCTTGATGGCAACACTGGTAATGATGGAATGAATAAGATGAAAGGGGAAGCTGACGTGACGAGAGGTTGCATGGCAAACAAAGAGGGGCTCATACGTGGAACTGAAACATTCGCCCTTCCACACAGTGCCAAAGGTTCCACTACCAAGCTTTGTGATGAGCTTGATCTCCTCATCCTCTATTTCTGAAGATTTGAGCAACCGGGAGGCGAATCGAGAAGTATAGCTTCCAAGATAGCTTCCATTTTGAGTTATCTCAGAAGAGTTACTCATCTCCTCCTCTCCACCTCCTCAATGCTTCTTCACCTTTTGCTGATGGTGTCCGTTGCGAAGATGGATGCCAAAATTCGTCCAAATTGTAGCCGTGCCGCCTCTCGTCCCAATGAATGGCCCTCTCAATGAGTTGTATCCCACCTCCCTTTCGCAAAGCTGTGTCGCGCAGACAACCCTCGTTCCTTCCTTCTCTCGTCCACAATCCCGCCCACTCGTGTGCAGGTCGTTCGGTTGACGCGAAGGGGGAGGCTGAGGTGTTGGAGCATACGGGCGCATGTCGACGCCGTCGCACTCGGTGGCGGACAAATACCACCCACGCTGCCCATTTCATTTTTCGCTTGCCTATTTCGCGCTTTCGGCGTACAGGTGCAGGCTACACGTACAGTGCAGGTACGATTTGGTGCCGCGGGATGATCGTGTGGATGGGGGCCCAACTACAATGTGAATCCAGCACCCTGCCCCTCATCAATATAACATTTAAACTTATCACCCGAGGCAGGACCGAGAGCTTGATGCGAAGGATGCTTTACATTCTGCATAATTATTGCCGACAGTCGGCATTCTTTTTTTCTGCGATTTCCTGACCAGAGGGTCTTTACAGGTTGGCTCGAGTGTTGTGAGCTGGCAGAGAAGAAGGATCGCGATGCGCCTAAAGCCAAAGGTGAAAAAGGCGATTTCAACCCCTGCCAAGCGTCAAAGCAAATCGGTATATCTATGCCTGGCCCTCAAGGCGCGGCAGCCTCGAAAATGACTCATGAGTCCCCTCCCAATCATTACACATCAGATCATCGCACAGAAAGAGCTGGCAGATCGGCTTGCGCAATGCAAAGAAGAAGAGCTGGTTGACCAGCTCCAAAGCTTTACCCAGTGGACATTTGGCGAGGTACGTGCACGGGATCCTTTGTAAGTGTTAAATTGATATATATTTCAGTAATTAATTTGTTTGTGCAGGGCGACATTCATAACTGGGTGGACGTTCTCAACCGCTTTGATGACTTCCTTTCCCACCTGGCCGACCACTATGAGCCTCAGACTGCGCTCGACTTGCCCATCCTGAAGAGGTCAGTGAGTGAAGCGCATATCTTTCTTGGCCGTTCTGATGCGCTTTCTGCTTACGCTCTTCCACCTGCTGTGCAGCTCTTTTCCAAGGGAAACGCTTCTTCAGGTCTTGCGCGTCACGTGCCTCATCTTGGAGAACAGCTTCAATCGCTATCTCTATGGCTCAGCCGAACATCTAGGCGATCTGTTGCGCATAGACGACCTGGAGATCGTTCTGGCAACCCTCACGCTGCTGTCCATACTTGTAAAGAAAACGCGATCGAGGGTCACCACGCGTATCCACGGCGATCCGATTCTCAACGCGCAGCTGTTCTACCTCACCAAGGGCTGGGGCGGAAAGCAAGATGGACTGGGCCTCCTATACTGCGTCCAGGACAGGGATGTAACGCCCAAGGTAACATCCCCCCTCTCGATTGTTGCTTTCGCCAAGCGCCTTGTGCTCGCTCTAATTAATCTTTTGTGGAATATTATTATTAATAATAATAATAATAATTCTTTTTATTTTTATTGTTAAAAAACCGTCTTTCTCTTTTCTTTGTGGATCCAGCTGTCGGTCGGCACAACGCTGCAGTTCGAGTTCTTCATCGACCCGAACGACAAGAAGCCCCTGCCTCCTCCTGGATTACCAGCCGAGCCGAAGGAAGAAGATGCGATGGAAGTGGAGTCTGTGGTGACCAAAGTAGAGAACGCCAAGGCCGCCCATAAGGAGGGCTCGGAGGTGTTGTCCGGAGAGAAGGCCGTGCAAGCCGGACATCGCAGCATCCAGTTCCCGTCCTTCCACCTCTTCACCGAGAGTAACATCGACATCCTCACGCAGCTGGTGAACAAATACTCGATCCCGCGCAAGTACCACTTCCCGCTGCTCATGCGCATTCGTCTGGCGCGAGCGTTCCCCGACGTGCAAGCACGCAGAGACCTGGTTCGCACCAATCTGCTGGCCTTCACCGTGCTTGCGCAAGCGCACATGGACCTCGGGACTCTGTCCTCCTTCTTCCTCTACGAGCCCGAGTTCATCGCGGAGCTGATGGAGCTGGTCAAGTCCGATCGGCACACGCCTCAGGATTTCCGCATCCTCGCGCTCGACGCCCTGAGCGCCCTCACGACCGATCGCTCGAGACTTCCCAAGGTCATCTCGGCCACCGGATCCTCGCAGCACCACGGAGAGCTGCCTTCGATGGTGCGCAAATCCGTCGCAACGCTTACGGGCTCCGTGGAGCATCCAGTCTACACCCTGCCCTTTATCGATTCTCTCTTCTCCTTCCTCGCGGCCCTTATGGCCACGCCCGACGGCATTGCCGCGCTCAACACAGCCGGCATCATCTCCACTCTGCTTCCTCTTCTGCGGCACCAGAACCTGGAGCATGCCGGCATCCTCATGCAGTGCTTGAGTATTCTCGAGTACTACGTGGCCGGCAGCAACAGCGCCGCTGCCGTATCCCTCTTTCGCGACCTGGGCGGTTTGGACCTCCTCGTTGAGCGCTTCAACACAGAGATCGCCAACGCACAGAAGGCCAAGGATCAGGAGAGCACGGGCATGCACGTAGAAGGCGCGCCCGAACTCGCCGTTGGCGACAAGGGCAAAGAGCGAGTCGGCACAGAGCCATCCGCTGCTTCCGACTCATCTCAGCAGGACGAAGCCGAAGAGGAAGAGGAGAGCCACCTCTCCCACCACCAGCGCACGCTTGTGAAGACCATCCTTCGCATTTTGTTGCCCTTCATCCAGGGCGGTGGTCGCCGGAATATCGGCCGCCTGACCGGAGTCATCGAAGGACCCTTCCCGCGAGCGCTCTGCTACGTTCTGGAGCACTACCACTACTTTGGCGAGCGAATCTTCTCGCTTGGTACCCTTCCTGATCTCTCTCCCCCCCACTTTGCCTCATCTCTACCATTGTTGGTGTCTTGTGTTAACCTTGTTGACGCGACAGCTGTTTCGATCATGTCCGGTTTGATCAACAACGACCCGACGCGCTTCAATGCGCTGGCCGAGGCGGGCCTGCCCAGGGCCTTCCTCACTTTTGTGGCGCAAGGAGTTGAACCCTCGTCCTCGGTACCACCCGCTCAGCAGCGCGATCTCTCCGTTGTGCTCCAACTTTCTTGCTCACTCGCTCGCTTACCCATTGCTTAGGTCATCTGTGCACTCCCTTCGGCCATCAGTTCGCTGTGTCTGAACCCTGCGGGCATGGCTTCCGTCGTGGATGCCAACATCATCGGAGCGCTTCTGTCCCTGTTCACCACGCAGAAGTACCGCAAGGTGATCAAGAGCGGCGACACAGCCTCGCGCTTAGGCGCCGGCGTTGATGAGCTGCTACGCCACCACCCATCCCTCAGACCGCTTGGCATCAAGGCCATGGTCAACGCTCTCAGGAGAGTGTGCAAGATGGGCGGCCTCGCGCTTCCCGAAGAAGTAGACGAGGTCGAGGAGGCTCACGAAGACGAGGATGAGGACGAGGAAGAGGAGGCCAAGGCGGCTGAACCTACCAGCTCTGACGTCCCCGCCGATGCCGCGACGCCGATGGCCCTGGAGGAGTCTGCTGACCGTACCCCCGCGCTCGCTGCCGGTGAGAGCACAGAGTCAGCTGTTGCTGCGGAGGCACCGCAGGAGGCGTCCGCCACGACGTCCGCCGGCGCGTCTCAACCGACAGAAGGCATGGAACTTTCTGCCTCTGAGAACGTCGCCGCGGTCAAGGAGGAGCCCGTGGAAGAGGAAGAGGCCAAACAAAAGGTTCCGCCCTTTGTGGAGCCTGATGTTGAGCTCGAGCTCGACTCCAGCTTGCTGAGCGATTACATCGGCAACCTGGGCCGATTCATGGAGACCATCTTCGCGAACAGCGAGCACGGGCGCAACTTCATTGAAGCGCACGGCATGGATCTCATGTTCAAGCTTCAGAGCCTCCCCGAACTGCCTCCGACGTTTCCGGGCTCGAATGCGGCCCATCACCTCACGCTTGCCTTTCGATCTCTGGCAGCTCACCACACACCCACCCTCTTCCGTGGGGTGCTGGAGAACATGGCCGCCCAGTTCGACACCCTCGACACTCTTCAGCCCTCGTGGCGCGATGGCTCGTCGTTCCTCGACGCCGGTGCGTTCCTATCCGTTCTACAGGAGCCCTTTTAGTGAGCAACAGTGACTGACACATTATCGCGGCCACTGTGCTCTCAGAGGACAACGCCAAGCTGGTTGGAGTCTTGGCGAGCATCGATTGCTTTGCCGGATTGTTGGCGGGGCTTGTGCGCGACCCGAGTGGTCTTTCGCGTCCAGGCACCACCAGCCTCGGCGAATGGATCACCGACGCCGGCTCTCGTGTCAGTCTCTCGCTTGGCCATCTCCAACGCTGCATTCTCTGGGAGATAGCTCGCGAGGCCCATGTCGAGCGCAAGAGGGCCGGTACCGATCAGACAGCGGAGGCTTCTGCCGAGGAAACGCCGATGACTGAAGCCCAGCCTCTTCCCGCGGGTGAAGCGAGCAGCACCAGCGCTGAGCCGGCGGAGTCGCAGCCAGGAGTGGAGACAACGCCTGCTGCTTCGGCCGTACCCGTCGGAGGGGAGGGCGAAGCCACCATTGCCGCCAGCGGCGATGACGAGAAGAAGCCGGACAAGAAGGAGACAAAGCAGCTGCTGATCCACCTTGTCTCGAGCATCCATTCGGTTTCGCAGGGCCTGGCGAAGGCGCTCGGCGCGCGTCACCGCAGCAGGGACGAGAAGGTGGTCCACACGCTCGCCCAGACCTTGGTTCGCACGTTGCAGGAGCACCTCACGTGGACGCCCAAGGCCTACACAGAAGACGAGGGCGAGGTGCCTGTCAGGTGTGCCTACCTGACCAGCGTCGTGGGCGAGCTCCGTTCATTCTTCTTCAACGAGCGGCACAACAACACGCACACGCTGCTGCTCCACCAGTTCAACTACGTCGACGGCGTGGCGACCTTCCTCAAGACGCTCAACTGGGTCGTTGATGTCTACGTTAACCTACGCGAGAAGGAGCTCGCCCAGGCCTCTGACTCCGCCTCCGAGAAGGACAAGGGCAAAGAGAAGCTGGGCGATACCAAGAAGAGCTCCGCCGAGGAGGTCGCGCAGACCGCCGCCGGCGACATAACTCTTGGCTCGATCGTCAACGAACAGCACGTCGCTCCAGAGGCGGAAAAGAACAACAGAGACTCCGACACGGAGCTGGCCGAAGGCGCTCTTCTCACCTTTGGCACGGTGCTCAAGTACCTCGTGTGCGGCCCCATGGTGGCTACCTCGCCCATCACGGCCAACATGATGACGCAGACGCTGCCGGGACAGCAGGGCCCGTTCGACCCGCACATCTTCCTCGGCGCCATCCAGTCGCGCGTTCTGCTCGCCGTGATGCCCATCTGGAACCATCCGTTGTTCTCCCACTTCCCCCAGCGCTTCATCACATCGCTCATCCATGCCAACCGCTACATCATGGAGGGAGAGGCCGCGGCGGCCGCAGCCTCGGCGGCCAGCAACAAGCCGCGCATGCCACCCAAGCCCAAGAAGCAGTTCGAGCCCGACCCTGGCGTAGTAACCCAGCTCATGGAGATGGGATTCTCGCAGCGGCGCGCCGAAGATGCCCTGCGACACATTGGCGCCAACAACGTCGAACTGGCGATGGACTGGATCTTCACCAACCCGGAGCCCGAGCCCGAGCCAGCTCCGGCCGTCATGCCTCCGCAGCCCCCCGCGGCCGGCGAGGCATCCGCTCCAGCACCCCAGGCCGACGATATGATCGGAGAAGCCATGTCCGAGGACGAGGAGTTGGCCGCTGCCCTGGCCATGTCTCTTGGCCAGGCAGTCGAAATGCCTTCGCCCTCTGCCGCCGCCGCCGCCTCCTCCTCAACGAGCGCGGCACCCCAGGTGAAGGAGGAGCCTGTGGCCGCGCCGGAAGCACCACCGAAGCCGGCCGAAGAGGAGGCGCCCAAGAAGGATGGACCCGTGGACTACTCGCAGCAATACGACATCCTTCGCAAGGGCATGCTCGAGCGCTGCGTGCGGCTGTTGACCGAGGTCGACAATCTCACGTTCACGGTGGTTGACGTGCTCTCGTCCATCTGCAAGAAGCCCGACGAAAAGACCGCTGCGCTCCTGGGCTCCGCCGCCAAGGCTGACGAGCGCGGGCACGTTGTGGAGGCGCTTGCCGACCAGATCAAGCGCGCCGCTGCCGAGCGTCCGCCCTCGAAAGCGCTCTACCGCCTCACTCACGCGCTTACCCTTCTCATGACCGAGAACACGTCCATTCGCGAGCTCGTGGCGACCAACGACAGCGGCCTCGTGACGGTCTTTCTGGACCTCCTCGGTCTCATGTTCGTCGACCCCGAGAGCAGCAAGCTCTCGGCTGACGAGAAGAGCGTGGGGCCCGACTGGCTCACTCCGGTCCTTCTTGCCCTCGACACCCTCTGCCAGCTTCCGAGCCAGCTGCCCACCTCGCTTCCACCTGCGGCCGATCTGTCCTCACCCTCGTTGAGGGAATCCGCCAAGGGCGACGAGCACGCAACCGCTGAGGTGTCTGGGGGCGCGGACGCGATGGACAAGGACGAGCCTCAGCCGACGAAGGGGCCCGACGCCGTCGCCCTGCTACCGGCGATGGAAGTGCCTTACCTGCTGTCCCTGCCCGACCGCAAGCGGGCGCTGGAGGCGTGCGTGGGTCTTCTGCAGTGCCCGCTTCATGCCGATCCGATGCAGGCGGTGCTTCAGCTATCGTCCCACCTCACGCGGGACTTTGAGCTTGCGCAGCAATTCATCCAACAGGGCGGCCTCTCGGCGCTTCTCACCATTCCGCCGATGAGCAGCTTCGACGGGCAAGTAGGCGTCATCACCACTATCCTGCGACACCTGATCGAGGAGCCCGGCCTGCTGCAGCACGCCATGGAGTCGGAGATCAAGACCACAATCACCAAGCTCATGGGACGCAGCGGCGCGCTCGTAAAGCCGAAGAACTTCCTCTCCACCGTGGCGCCGCTCATCTGCCGTGACCCCGTCACCTTCCTGCGCGCGTCGGCCAACGTGTGCCGCCTGCGAGATCCTAAGCCCACTGTCTCGGCCTCTAGGTATCCTTCGCTTCTCATTCGCTGGCGTATCACGTCACTAACACTGTGTCGTGCGATCAGGGTGGTGCTCTGCCTGGCCAACCCTGCGCCCGCCGCTAAGGGCAAGGGGCCTCTGCCGGCCAGCAGCACCGGAGCCAAAAAAGAGAAGGCCGATCTTCTCACCGGCTCCACGGGCAAGGTCAAGAGCAAGCGCGCGACGCCCTCGACCTCAGTCCAGGTCATCACGGAGCTCACCAACGCGCTGCTCACGCTTTCGAGGCTCAAGAAGGCGGTCGATACAAAGCAGCCCGCCGAGGGCGACAAGGGCAAAGAAAAGCTTGACGCCAGCATCGTCGGTCAGGGAGAGTCGACGAGCGCCATGGACACAACGCCCCCCGGCGCCGATGACCTGATGGGCGTGGCCAAGAAGCCCACGCTGACCTCCGGCGAGATTCTCCAGATTCTGACGGACTTCATCACCACGTACCCGCCGTGCGGCTCCGTTCTGCTGCGCCAGCAGATGAAGAAGGCTGGCTCCACCGCCAAGAGCAAGGGCAAGGAGAAGAAGGACAAAGAGGCCAGCAAGCGAGAGCAGCTGCCGGAGACCAACAATATCATCAGCTACGTTCTCAGCGAGTTGCTGCCCTCGTCGGCGGGCTCGAGCGGTCTTCCGGCGTCGGGCGACAGGCCTCAGAGGCAGAATACGACGACGTCGGCGGCCAACATGCTGGCGGCCCTTGCGCAGAAACCCGAAGGCCGCCGCCGCGTCATCGACGAGATCACGCAGGCCATGCGCAAGGTGATCGCTGATCGCGACCAACACGCCAACTACCCCGAGGTCATCCAGGCCCTGGTGGACTTCCTCTTCCTGCTCCTCACGTCAAGCGCCTCTCGCACGCACGCGAGCGGTTTCCTGAACGAGGTAGCACGTCTCATGCTGGACGTGGACACCATCAAGACCCTCACGGCCGCGCTCAACAGCGCTGATCTCAACCACCCCGATGCGCCCCAGCTCGTCAACTCGATCATCAAGCCTCTCGAGATCCTCACGCGCTTCACGGCGGTCATGTCATCCAAGCCCTCCCCGACCGCTGGGGAGAAGAAGCCCGGCGAGGGTGAGGCGGCAGTCAATGCCTCCCAAGCCGCTGCGGGATCGTCGGCTCCCGCACCCGCACCCGCACCGAGCGAGGGACGCCAGGAGGGCGAAGCCAACGCTGCTGCCTCAGCCGAGCCGCAGCAGCAGGCGGCCGCCGAGCAAAGTGACCAGCTGCAGCCGCTCGACGTCAGCACAGACGAACAGGAGCAGAATGCCGCCGCGCAGGCTGGTGAGGGCGACATGGAAGAGGAGGACGCCCGTTCGGGAGGCGGTAATTTCCTCGAAAGCCAGAACCTCAACGAGGCCATCCAGGCGCTGTCGGGCCAGAACCACGAGATATCGAACATGGTTAACATGACCCTCAACTTCATCGAGGCCGCGAACGAGGCTATGCAGAACCGAGGCCGCAGCGCATCGGACATGGATGAGGATATGAGCGAGGACAGCAGCAGCGACAGCGACAGCAGCGACAGCGATCTGAGCGACGAGGAGGAGCCCGCGGAGGGCGCCGTATTGCGTCGTCGTCACCCGGAGGATGAGGACGAAGATGAGGAAGAGGAGGAAGGTATCGAGGAGGAGGAGGAGGAAGAGGAGGAGAGCTCCGATGAGGACGACGAGCAGGGGAGCGAAGACACCCTCGCGTACGACGAGCCCGAGGACAATGAAGACTGGGGCCACGGCCAGGGTGACTTTGACTTCTCGATCCAGATCGGCAACCAGGCCGCTGCCGCCGGTCGGCCCTGGTCCCTGAATGTGGAGGACCTTCTTGGCGGGGCCTCGATGCGGGATGCCGGACTGCCACGAGCCGTGATGCCGCCCAACCCCTTCCTCGCCGAGTCGGTGGAGTCTGCTCACCCGCTGCTCGGGGGCGTTGGCCGCGGAGGGCCGAACGGCCACGGTCACGGTCTTCCCGGAGTTGTGGACCTGGGCGCCTCCGACTCGCTCCTTTACCCGCTGCCGCCCGCTCCGGGCGCTTTCCGCGGCAACCCCATAGTTGAGGACGAGGTGCGTCGGCTGTTCGGTCGAGTGCGTGCGCAGCGCGCCTCTCGGGCTGGCCAGTTTGGCGAGGAGGGCCACCACCACCAGCAGCGCGCCACGCCCGGCATGGCCGAGTTCGCGGCCTCCATCGAACCGCTGTTCGTCGAGACCATCCGCAGGGTCACTCTCCACGAACTCAAGGAGAAGGAGGACGCCGAGCGTGCCGAGCGAGAGAACGCCGAGCGGGCGCGCGCCACCGGGAGTGCGGCGCAGGAGCTGGCGTCCAAGGATGCCGAGGACATGGCTGCGGCACCCGAAGTTGAGGCCGAGGCCGCCACTGCCCCCGCTCCAGCGACGACCGAAGCCGCGGCACCTGCTGAAGAAACCGGAGCTACCACTCCGCAGGAGGCTGTGCCTGCCATTCACATTCCGGAGCCCATGCAGACATCAGAATCGGACACCGCAGCGTCGGCAGCTCCTTCTGGTGAGGGCGAGACAGCGCAACAACCCGTCGCCCAACCAACTCCGGCTGGCACCGAAGAGACCTCATCCTTGGGGAGTGCCGAGACGTCCGCTGTTCCCGTGGTCGCTACCACCGAGCAGCCCGCTCAACCTGAGAACGCGCCTGTCGAGGGCACGGTCGTGCCGCAGGAACAGCCGACAACGCCGGCACCTCCGCCGCCTGAGGAGGACCTGGGCATCGATCCCGCTTTCCTGGCGGCTCTTCCCGAGGACCTGCGCGCCGAGATTCTCGCCGAGCAGCTCCACGCGCGCTCCATCGCCGCTGCCTCGCGTCCGTCGCAACCAACGGCAACCTCGCCAGCGCCTTCAAGCACGCCGGCCACGGCATCCTCGCCGTCGCCATCCTCATCCTCGTCGAGCTCCTCCTCCTCCTCGTCTTCTTCTTCGTCGTCGTCGTCATCATCTTCGTCGTCGTCTTCCGCGCCGCCTGCGGCTGGTGCAGCTGCAAGTGGACCAGCACCGGCTGTATCTACGACTTCGATCAGTCCTGACTTCATTGCCGCCCTGCCCCCGGAGATCCAGGCCGAGGTCTTGCAGCAGGAGCAGTCACGGGCTGCCGCCGCCGCCGCCGCGGCCGCTGCCGACGTTAACCGTGCACAGGCCATGAGCACGGCCGACTTCTTCGCGACGCTGAGCCCCGACCTGCGAGAGGAGATCCTGCTCACTCAGGACGAGGCCAGCCTCCCGCCGGAGCTCGCGGCCGAGGCCAGTGCGCTGCGTGAGCGCGCGCTCCGCCAGTACCAGCAGTACAGCAACCGCCAGCGACGGGAGGGCGGCTGGGCCAGCTTCGGCGAGCCGCGGCGTGTGCCTGTGCCCCCGCCCGAGCCCGTGGCGGGCATGGGTCTCGCCTCGCGTGTCAAGGCCATCAAGGGCGGCGACATCCAGCCGCTTGAACTCGAGGGTCGCCCCATCATAGAGCCCTCCGAGCTGGTCCACCTCGTGCGCCTGCTCTACCTGGCCAAGCCCTTGGCCAAGGGCCTGCTCCACCGGCTCTTCCTCAACCTGTCCACGCACAAGGAATCGCGGATGCAGCTGCTCAACATCATGATGACGATCCTCGACGCCTTCAACGCGTCCGCCCAGTCCTCCTCATCGGGAGCCGCAGGGCAGACACGACGCTTCGCTTCGTTCGCGGAGGCGCTGGAGGCGCTGCCGGCCGTGACGCCCTCGTCCGACTTCTCGCCGCTCGATGATCCCTGCCACTCGCTCCTGTCGGCCGGCACGATGAACACCTACGCGCACTCGGGCCAGCACCCGCCCTCGCTTGTAGCCCGCCGCGTGCTCGAGATCTTGTGCCACCTGCTCAAGCACAATCCGCGTATCGCAAGCTTCGTGCTGGGCAGCAACGACGACATCGAAGACGTCAGCAGCGCCTCGGCCGAGACAAAGGAGAAGGGCAAGGAGAAGGCCGAGGCCACGGAGCTAGCCGCCACGACGAGCACATCGTCCTCTTCGTCATCCTCCACTCTGCCCACCAAGTGGTGTCCGCTGGCTCGCATGATGGACCTGCTGGGAGTGGATCAGTTCAGGAACAGCAGCGCGCAGCTTGACCAGTTGCTGCAGCTGCTCGCCCTGTCCGTGCAGCCGCTGGCCAAGCTCAAGGCCCGCGAGGAGCGACGCAAGCGCGAGGCCGAGGAACGCGAAGCCCGCGAACGGGCCGAACGTGAACGTCGCGAGCGAGAGCGTCTTCGCCTCGAGCTCGAGGCCGCCGAGCAGGCCATGACCGAGGAGGCCGCCCTCGCTGCCGCCACTGCCGCGTCCACGGAACATTTGCGCGCCGCTACCACTCCCGCCGCTCCCCAAACGGAGGAGGGTCAACAGCCGCCGCCGGATGCCGTCTCCACGCCCGCCACGATGGAAGTCGAGGGTGCCCCGGCGACTCCCGCAGCAGCTCCTGCGGCCCAGACCGAACAGCCCACGGACGCTGCTGGGCCAGCTGGATCCGGCATGGAGGTCGAGACACCCGCCGCTTCCGCTTCCGCGCCAGTAGTGGCCCAAGAAAAGACGGAGGACGAGAAGAAGAAGAAGAAGGCTGAGGAGGAAAAGGAGCCCAGGGAAAGAACCGCCGAGGAAGTACGTCGCCGCTCAGTGATGAGTAGCGTGGCGCATTGGCTTATTCCCCTCCCCATTCTCTTCACTGGTTCAGGTCTGTCCGCAAGTGCCGGTGGAGGATCTGCGCAACCTGGTGAGTGTCCTTACGTTGGAGAACTGCTCGGAGGGCACCTACAAGAACGCCACCCACGTGCTCCAGCAACTGTCGGCCAACTCGCTCAACAGGTACCCTCCACCACCGACGCTCACAGCTTCCCTCCCTGCTCAGTGCTCCACGCACGTCGTTGGGACGAGTCGTACTGACGCACGCGCAACAGGGAGGTGTTGTTCAAGGAGCTCATCAGCGCGGCGGAGGGCCTGGCCGAGGTCGTGGTGCACGGCCTCGATGGTCTATGCGAGGAGCTGGCCAGCTCGTTCCATCCGACGCTCATTCTCTCCATGGCTTCGTCCATCGCCGAGCTCAACCTGCTGCGCATCATCAAGACGGTGATGGCCCTCCCGGCCACGCCCGCGCAGAGTACGGACGACTTCATCGACTCCCTGCGTCTGGAGCCCCTGTGGGACGCGCTCGAGCGGTGCCTCGACATCATCACCGAGTCCATGGAGAGGGACGCCGCGGCCAAGGGCAAGGCCAAGGCTGGGGACGCCAAGGGCAAGGAGCGCGACGTGGACGCCTCCGCAGCTGAGCGCGACGGCGGCAGCAAGTCGCCCGCGGCAAACCTGCTGCTGCCCATCATCGAGGTCTTCTTCGTGGTCAACGCCAAGGACCCGGGCCCGCTCAAGCGCTCGGCGTCGGTCATCGACTTTGGCGGCGGAGTCGCGCCCGCACCGGCGGTCGGCTTCACGCGATCGGGCTCGTCGTCGTCGCTGCTGGGGCTGCGGCCGTCGGCCTCCCGCGAGAACCTCACGCGGTCGATGTCGCGGTCGAGCTCGCTCTACAACCTGTCCGAGCAGCAGACGCGCTTCGCCGCGTTCGCCGAGAAGCACCGCGGCCTGCTCAACGACCTCGTGCGCCAGAACCCGGCGCTGCTGCACGGCACGTTCAAGGTGCTGCTCAAGTACCCGCGCGTGCTGGACTTCGACAACAAGCGCGCGTGGTTCCGGCACCAGCTGCAGAAGCTCAAGGACACGCGCGGCTACTACGGCGGCGTGCGCCTGCGGATCAACCGGGCCAAGGTGTTCGAGGACTCGTACCGGATCATGAGCGGGCGCACGCCGGAGGAGCTGCGGGGCCGGATGACGGTGCAGTTCCAGGGCGAGGAGGGCATCGACGCGGGCGGGCTGACGCGCGAGTGGTACGACATCCTGGCCAAGGAGGTGTTCAACGCCGACTACGCGCTCTTCATCAACACGGCCCAGGACAACTCGACCTTCCAGCCCAACCGCTTCTCCTACTACAACCCCAACCACCTCGACTACTTCAAGTTCGTGGGGCGCGTCATCGGCAAGGCCATCCTCGACGGCTACTTCCTGCCGTGCCACTTCACGCGCTCCTTCTACAAGCACATCCTGGGCATCACCGTCCAGCCGAGCGACATGGAGGCGATCGACCCCGAGTACTACAAGAACCTCAGGTGGATCCTCGAGAACGACCCGACCCCGCTCGACCTCACCTTCAGCAGCGAAGTCGACGAGTTCGGCAAGATGCGCGTGGTCGACCTCAAGGAGGACGGCAAGAACATCGCCGTCACCAACGAGAACAAGCACGAGTACGTCCAGCTGGTGACCGAGATGCGGATGACCACCTCCATCAAGTCCCAGATCGACGCCTTCCTCGGCGGCTTCCACGACCTCATTCCCCAGGACCTCATCTCCATCTTCAACGAGATGGAGCTCGAGCTCCTCATCTCTGGCCTCCCCGAGATCGACCTCGACGACCTCCGCGCCAACACGCTCTACACCGGTACGCCCGCCGCGCCCCTCCCTTCTGTCTCTTCAATGCTGTGTGTTGTTTTTCGTCGTCGACCACTAACTAACGCCTTTGTGTCTTGTGTGGCGTCGTCGACAGGCTTCACGGAGAGCAGCCCGGCCATCCAGTGGTTCTGGAAGATCGTGAACTCGTTCGGCCAGGAGGAGAGGGCCAAGCTGCTGCAGTTCGTGACGGGCACCTCGCGCGTGCCGCTCGACGGCTTCAAGAGCCTGCGCGGCATCTCCGGTCCCCAGAAGTTCCAAATCCACAAGTCCTACCGCAAAGACCAGCTGCCCGCTGCCCACACCTGGTGCCCTTCCCCTCCTTCTTTCTCTCCGACTTCTTCTCTGGTGGGTGCGTGTGTGTGTGTGTGGCTCACACATGAACGTGCGTCAACACAGTTTCAATCAGCTGGACTTGCCAGAGTACGACAACTACGAGCGACTGCGCGAGGCCCTCATGTACGCCATTCGCGAGACCGAGGGATTCGGGTTCGGCTAAAGGGAGAGCAGCCTGTCCCCTCCACCCCGCCGCCGGAGGAAGGAGGAACAGGAGGCAAGGAAGACGACGTAAATACACAAACCCCACGCTTTGCTTTTTGTACACAACGCGCGCGTGCGAGCCCAGGGCTTCGTTCTTTTGTTTCTCTTTCGCTTGGGGGGGGGGGCGCAAAGATCATCAGGGACAATCACTTGTCTCGCGAATCGATCTGCAGCGTGACGGGACCGTCGTTGACGAGCTCCACCTCCATCATCGCCCCAAACTGGCCGTCTGCGCGCGCCAGAGCAAGTGAGCAACGGGCCGCCGGCGGCGCGTGCGTTCTGTTCACCGAGGGCGTGATTACCTTGGATCTTGTCCGGCTGGTACTTGCCCTTGACCATCTCCACGAACGCTTCGTAGAAGGCCTTGGACCTGTCCGAGCCCATCGCCTTGTGGAAGTCCGGCTTGTTTCCTGGACAAAAGAAGAGAAAGGGTCAGTGCTGATGATGATGATGAGCTCTAGTGCAACCCTCGGCAGGACCACGACGAGCTGCATCTCGTGAAAGGGAAAAGACCTACCCTTGAGGTATCCGTACAGCGTGAACTGGCTCACTACGGCAAGCAAGTGCAGAAGGTAAGGAGCACGGAAAGGAGGAGGCAGTGGAAGAAGCAGGAAGGAGGCGCACCAAGGAGGACTTCGTAGCCCTTCTGGGTGACGCTCATGTTCCACGCCTTGCCGGTGTCGTCTGCCCACAAGCGCGCGCCCAAGATCTTACGACATCTTCCCCGACACAAAGAGATTTTCAAGATTGAGAATGAACAAAGATGAGCGTGATTAGAAAGAGAGGTGTGGTACATCCACTCGGCATCTTTGCTCGTGTCATCATCGGTAATTCCCACAAGAACGACAAATCCGCGTTCGATGGAGCTGATGGTCTCGCCATTAACGCGTACGCAACCCCGCAGTACCCGTTGAATGATCGCTCTCATCGCTCAGATTTCTTTTTTATTTTTTTATTTATTCTCTCTGTCTCGACCACACGAAGCAATAACCGGGAGGAGACCGCCACCTTAGGTTGTGGACTCTCCTGTCAGGAAGAGAGACAGACAATAACAACAAGGAGAGATTGCGGGTGGGATTGGGAGAACCGCGAAGGCCTCACTCCAAGGAGGAGCGAAGCGGTTTCCTCATTTTGCGCTCCATTTCGGATTCGGGTGGTCATCGCGCAAGAATAGCCTCAATTCAAATTGAGGCTTGATCGTCGTCCTGGAGGCGATACACGGAAGCCCTCGCAGGTCCACGGACCAGCGCTCACAGAGCAGACGGAGAGGGAGCGGCGGTGGCGGCGTAGCAGACCACATCCTCTCTTCATCCTCCACAGCGGTGGGGGACATCTGCTGTGGTGTGGGCGGCAACGTTGCGAAGTTGTTGCGAAACAAAAGGAAGCAAAACGGAGACGTGTCGATGGAGGGCGCTATGATGGGGAGTACCGACGCCTCTACTGCATCAGCATCCACGCTCCACGATCGCATCCCCGTCATTCTTACCCACGAGGGGGTGTCTAGCGTGTGGAAGCAGCGAGCCGCGCGCGGGCCCGCTACGCGCGACGTCGATCATCGCAATCGCATCGCCGAACATGTAGAGCGCACGCTAGGCACCAAAATCGAGCTCTTCATTTCCGAACGGCAGCCCTGCCACGGCCTCACCGTGGACGTCCTCGTCGTCCCGCCTACCGACGAGCGACCTTTCTACGTCCTCGTCACGCGCGGCCTCTCCGAGATGCACATGAACGTCCATCCTCTTGCCAAGCACTCCCCCAGGTCTCCTCCTTCTCTCTACTTTTGTGAACGTTGTGCTTGTGTATCGTGCATGCCTCTTGCTGACATCAGCAATCCCTCCTCCTCCCAAACCTCTGCAGCCGCATCGAGCTGGTGATCTGCCTGCCCAAGACGTGGGAGGTCTCTCTGGAGGCGTTCCGGAAGGTTTCACTCCTCTCTGGGCAGTGTTGTGCCGACGACACCCATGGCCATCCGCGCTCATGCATCGTCTCGTCTCGTGTCTTGTCTCGTGTCGCGTTCTCCTGCTCTTCTTCGTCGTCATCTCTACTTCTTCTTGGCAGAGCGAGCAATACTTTTGGCCCGTGCGGCAATTGAAGCGACATGCCCTGTTCCCAGCGATCCACCACACCTTCATCTCCCTCGGCCACACCGTCGCCAATGAACTGGTGATCGCCTCCTCCCCTCCCCAATGCGCGCTCCCGTGCGCATGTCCTGGGCTTCCTGGGCGCGCAAGGCTCACCCTCGGCTGTGCACGTGCCGCCACGCACAGGTGAACGACGATATTCCGCCGTCGCCAGACAACCCCTCACGTCCATTCTGTAGCAACACCGTGATGAACTCCATGCTGGTTCGCTCAGCTTCTCGCGTCTGTGCGCGTAAATGGGGCTCTCATCTGTGGCTTCTCCTTGAATGTTTTCTCTCTCTCTCTCTCTGTGTGTGTGTGTGTGTGTGTGTGTGTGTGTGTGTGTGTGTGTGTGTGTGTGTGTGATGACGATCGCGCAGATGATGGTGCCGGCGCTATTGCCGGAGGAGTTCCACATCATGGTGACCAAGAAGGCCAACAAAAAGAAAAAGAAGCGATCGAGGAAGAAGGACAAGACGGACCCCAATGGCCAGCAGCGAGAGGGCGGCAGCGAAGAGGCGTCGGTGGGCTCGATGGAATCGGGAGGGAATGGGGAGGCGGCCGACGCCTCAGCGGCCACCGCCGAGGGGCGGACTGTGCCGCAGCGACGGGGGAGCGCGAACGGGAGCGAGGGACAGCGGGGCCAGCCGTGCGGGGACAAAGGCGGCGACAACGAAACGAAACTGGACGACGCAAAGGCGAAGGACAAGCCAAGCGAGAGGGAAGCGAAACGAAACGAGGGTGAGGGCGAGGAGGAGGAGGAGGAGGAAGAAGAGGCAGCGAAGACGCCACACAAGGAGCAGGAAGAGGGCGGTGGGGCGAAGGATCAGCAGCAGCCGCCGCCGGAAGAGGCCGAGAAGAAGAAGGCCAGGAGGAGGCGAGGCGGCAAGAAGAAGAACAAGAAGAAGGGCGAGACCGAAGCCGGCGACCAGCAACAGCAACAGCAGCAACAGCAGCAACAGCAGCAGCAGCAGCAGCAGCAGCAGCAGCAGCAGCAGCAGCAGCAGCAGGAGAGCGCGCATGACTCGACGACGCCGGGAGCGGCGGAGGGCAAGCAGAAGCAGAGGCAGAGGCGGAACGAGGAGCCGTTGTTCATATACGGGGAGAACAAGGAGGACGTCTACTTCTACCAGCTGCTGCCGCTGTACCAGGAGGAGGTAGACTTCAAACTCAAGCACGGGCTCGACTCGCTGCTCGAGCGGCTGGAGCAGCTCCCGCCCCTGGACGTCATGACCATCACCCCCGGCCGACGGTGTGCCTTCCTCCACTCCGCTTCCCTTCACCACGCATGCACGCGGGAGTTCGTATTGCTCACATCGTGGCGTGAAACCAGGAACGTGTGTCAAATGCCGGTGAAGCGGAAGATCCTTCGGGCCCAGAGGAGGGCCTCGCCCAAGAGCCCGGGCGCCGCGCCGCCAGAGAGTACCGGCGGCAGCTCGTCATCGCCGGTGGCCGGCCAGACGGCCGAAACCGCCAGTGATCGTCATCCTCATCACAGCGGCGACCAGCAAGAGGAAAAGGGGGAGGCGGTGGTTGTGGTGGAAACCTCAGCCAGAGTGCCGGCTCCTGTCGGGGAAGGCGGCAGCAACGACGACACACACAGCGGAGAGGAGGGAGAGGGCGGAGGCGACGGGCAGCCGCCAGAAGCCAAGGAGAAGGAGAGCGAGGAGGTATCGACGGAGGAGAGGGCTGCGGCGAAGGCGCGAGAGGACGTCAGCAAGGCGGGCACCAACGGCAAGGGCAATGAACATAAGTGAAAGCAGGTCATCTGACCCATCAAATCACACACATTCCAACGGACATAACTCTCGTCACCGTTGTTGTGAGAGGGGGTCTTGTCATGTGCCGCGCCCGTGCCGAGCACACAAAGTGCACTTTTCTTTCGCGTTTCACTTCGCCGAGAGGTCGACAACAAGAGGACGGGGTCTGCCAACCAAGCTATTAGTTCAACTTGCGTGGCCGGATCGATGAAGGCGTCCTATGTGTTCCTCTTTATGTGCGTGGCTGCCGCAGTGGCACTCGCCCGCGGCAGCGCCCCCCTCAACCTCGAGCCGGGCATGGTTCTCTATCCCTTCTCTCGGGCTTGTCCGTAGCTCCGGAGCAAGTCTTTGCCGTCATTCATCTTCACCATCTTCTTGCATTAGTAACTCTTCCTCTCTTTGCGCAGCCCAAAGTCTCGGCCGTGAAGGAGCACTATGGCTATATCCCCGTCAACCCTCGCTACGGTACCTGCCAGTGTCTCTTTGCAGCCCTCAGCTCTATGCCGCGAACGTCCTAATCCGTTGTTGCGCACTCTGCAGATGCCAATCTGTTCTACTGGATGTTCGAGTCCCAGCGCGACCCGGCCAACGACCCCGTCGTCTTGTGGCTCACCGGCGGACCTGGCTGCTCCTCCGAAGTCGCCATCTTCTTCGAGGTATCGCATCTCCAGCCTCTCCTCTCGCAAAGAACGAACTCAAAAAACGAAGTAGACGTCTCAATTCCGTTCCCGTTTGCTGTCGTTGCGCGTGTTTTGTTTTCGTCGTACAGAACGGTCCCTACAAGATCAACCCCGACTTGACGCTGTCGGACAACCCCTACGGCTGGAACTCCTTCGCCAACTTGCTCTACGTCGACCAGCCCGCCGACACCGGCTTCTCGTATGGTATGGCCGCGTCCATCCTTCATTTGTTTGTCCTCGTTATCATCCAGGCCGTCGGCACACTCACTCTTGTTGTTGCTCGCGATGTGTAGCCAACCAGGCGTACATCAAGAACCAGAGCATGGTTGCCACCGAGATGTTCACCTTCCTCCAGAATTTCTTCAAGACCTACCCCCAGTTTGCCAAGTCCAAGTTCTTCATCACGGGTACGATCTCGCCTCGTCCTCTCGTGCATGCTCGAGCAAGCGTTGATCATGCTTACGTTAGGTGAGAGCTATGCCGGCCACTACATTCCTGCCATCACGGCCCACATCCTTGAGATGAATGCCAAGGGCGGTTACCCCAAGATCAACCTGCAGGCCATCGCGATCGGTGACGGTAATGACTCATTCTCATCAACTTTGGTTTTTGTGAGCCCACTAATCTCACCTCGTAAGCGGCGCAATCTACAAACACCAACGACAGGTCTGATCGATCCCGTCTCGATGGCCAAGTCGTGGGGTCCGTTCCTGTACGCCCACAACCTCATCTCGTCTGTACGTCATCATCGACCCGCTCACCTCACTCCGCAGTTCTATTCCAAAACGGAAACAACAAAAGCGTGTTTAACGGTGCCCTTGACTGACGAGAGCTGGCTGTCTCACTATCACTACATGCAGAGCGACCTGGCCCAGACCCAGGAGCAGTTCTACGGCTCTTGCCTGCCGGACATTGCCAACGGCGACTACTCCGAGGCCTTCTACGACTGCAACCAGGTCCTTCAGATCGCCCTCTCTGGTACCAACGTCTTCGCCTGTTGCGTGTGTGGCTTGGCGCGTGAGTGCTCACCGCCTGTCTGCCTCCGTTCAGCCGCTGGTAACGTGAACGTTTATGACGTCCGAGAGCCGTGCACCTACCCTCCGCTGTGCTACGATCTGTCGCACATCGGCAAGTACCTCAACCTGCCCGCCACCAGGAGGAAGCTCGGCGTCGGCGACAGGCAGTGGCAGGCGTGCAGCGGCGCCGTACGCTCCCTCACTTTCTCAAACTTCAGTTCAATGACACATTTTTTATTTTTATTTATTTTTAGGTGTATTAATCAAACAATTATGTTTCCATGACAGGCCTATGCGCCGTTCGAGTCGAAGGACTTTGAGTACTCGTACAGGTTTGATCTGCCAATCATCCTGAAGAGCATCCCCGTGGTGATCTACAACGGCAACTACGATCTCGTGGTCGACTTCTACGGCACGACCGAGATGCTTGACACCATGCTCTGGCCCGGCAGGTCTGGCTTCAACAGCGCCAGTACGTCGTTCCTCTCCCTCTGCCTCGCATACAGCACAGCATGCTTACGCGGCTATGCACAGAGAACGGAACGTGGGTCGTTGATGGCAAGGTCGCTGGTTCTGTCCGCTCCTCGAACGGCCTCACCTACCTGATCGTCAACAACGCCGGTACGCCAGGCGATCTCCTTTCTTGCGTTGAGGGAAAATGCTCACGTGGAGGTTCGGTTTGCAGGTCACATGGTGCCCTACAACCAGCCCAAGAACGCGCTCGACATGCTCTACCGCCTGCTCAACCAGAAGCCCTTTGCCTAAACGAGGTTTCTTGGCACAAGCACGCTTACCTGCCAGTTTGCGCAAGGGGGTCTCAGGCCAAGTCAAACCAACCAAATAAAGACCGCTTGCTTGGCCTCTTGGGATCTGAGAAAAGTGCGAGAAAGGCTGGGAAGGAAAAGGAGGAAAAGGCAACATAAATAAGCTGGCCCTTCGAAGCGACACTCCACACCGCAGCGCCTGGGACTCGCCAAGGTACATTCTCTCCGAGGTTGCTCCATTCGAACTGTTGGTGAGTAACTAAATTGACATTTTTATTCCTTTTTTAATACCATTTTTTCGGTTGAGGAAAGATGGAAGGGGAGGGAGAGACGAAGAAGGTGAGTCGGAGGGAGGCCAAGAAACAAAGGATTGCCAAACACCAACAGCGCGCAGCGGCCGCGGCGCAGCAACACCAGCAGGCCAACGAGATGGCCAACAGCTTCACTGCGACATGCAACATCCTCCCGTCGGCCTTCCCACTGCAGGCCAACGGCAAAGTGCGCGAACCAGAGCTGCTCAAGCGGTGGCAAGACGAGGGCCTCTACCAACAGTGTCAACTCAAGAACCTGGGCAATTCCGAGTTCATTCTACACGATGGCCCGCCCTGTACCGACCACCCACCACGCGCGTACGCTGTTGGCGGAACCTTGACTGTTGCGCCTGCTCTCTTCATTCGCATCACAGACGCCAATGGGCCGATTCATGTAGGACACGCGCTGAACAAGGTGCTGAAGGACGTGACAACCAAGGCGAGGCGGATGAGTGGCGTATGCTGCCCCTTCATTCCTGGGTGGGACTGTCACGGTATGTCCTCCCTTGCTCCATCTGTGCAATTGGCGCCTCACGCTTCACGGCTTTCGCACCACTCTCCGCGCTCGTTAGGTCTGCCCATAGAGCTCAAGGTCACCGAGAAGTACGGTCTCGAAAAGGATAAGCGCCAAATTGACCGACAGCACCTCCGCGCTCTGTGCCGGTGAGTGATCCGCCTTGCGTATGTGTGGTGCACGCGAGTGACGAAAACGAAGCTAGGGGCTCATTCTGCCGTTTGACATTGTTTTAGCGAGTACGCTGAGTCGTGGATAAGCAACCAGGCCGAGGACTTCAAGCGGCTCGGAGTGGTCGCCGACTGGGATCACCGGTACACGACGATGGACTCGCGCTACGCGGCCACCGTGCTGCGCGTGTTTGGCAAGTTCGTGCATGGCGGCTACGTCGAGCGGAAGGAGAAGACAGTGCCGTGGTGCGCCTCGTGCCAGACTGTCTTGGCCAACGCCGAGATCGAATACCAAAGCCGTGTGGACCCCTCGTGCTACGTTATGTTTCCCCTGCCCACGGCCTACCGCGATCTCCTCGCCTCCAAGCGTACGAACGCATGACTTCAGCGCACCGCACGCATGGCTCTGTTATATTCATTGCGTGTGCTCCAGTGCTGGGAGTGAACATGCATCCCGAGGCCGAGATCAGCTTCCTGGTGTGGACCACCACGCCGTGGACCATTCCGTTGAACCGCGCGCTGGTGCTCAATCCCACGGGCAACTACGCACTGCTCTACATGCAATGGGACCCCGCCACCGTCAATGGTGTCGACTCGGCCAGCAAGCCGGCCGCTGCGAGCACCAGTGGCAGTGGCAGCAACAGCAGCGAGGCCGAAGAGATAGAAAGGCTGAAGTTGCTATTCGACGCGCGCTATCTCCAGAAGCGATCGAGCGTGCTGGTGCTCGTGGGCGTGGAGCTAGTGGAGAAGCTGGTGGGCTTGTTCAAGTGCCGGGAGTCGAGGGTCCTGGCCTTCTTTCCTGCCATCTTTTTCGAGCGAAGCGCGTTCAAGGTTCAACACCCGCTGGTCGACGGCTTAGAGGTTCGCCACAACACCGCACAACACGACACCACAACGAAAAAGTATTCATTAATTTGCACACTCGTGCAGGTCCCGGTGCTGTTGGATAAAATGGTGCTGTTGAAGGAGAAGAAGGAGAAGGCGCAACAGGACGAGGAAGGGGGCACCGACGAGGCCGCGTCCAGCGAATCGAGAAGCGGTAGCGACCGAAAAGGCGTCCCGCCGCCCAAGACACCCTCTGCGCACCCGCAGAAGGAGTACGCTTGCGACGTCGGTGCTATCCTCCACTCATGGGGGTTCTCCGAAAGCGTGCAGCCGACAGGAGTCGTTCACCTCGCGCCGGGCTGTGGCCCAGAAGGTTCATCCCCCTCGCCCCTCCCCGCCATTCATGAATCTGTGTTGTGTAGTGTTGTGTGTCATTGACTGGATCGCTTCCTGATCGCAGATTACACTATTGGCGTGCTGAACAAGCTGGAGATCTTCTCGCCTGTTTCTGAGGACGGCCGCTACACCGAGGGCATTCAGCCCGCATCTCTGGTTGGCATGAAGGTCTCTACCGAAGGCCAGCAGTGGGCACTGCGCGCGCTCCACGACAAGGAGCGGCTGCTGCACCTCGGTATGTGGCTGCTCCTGGCACGGCCCATTCTGTGTTTGTACTTGGCTGCTCTCTGACGTTTTGCTCAGGCATGATCTCGCATTCGTATCCGCACTGCTGGCGGTGCCACAGCGGCCTGATATTCCGTGCAACAGAGCAGTGGTTCTTCTCGCTCAACAAGAACGCGACATTTGCTCGCTTCCTCATCGCCAAGGTTGCCTCCCTCCCGATTCTCTTGCGCCATCCACACGTTCGACCTGTGCACCCGCTCATGTCGGCGCAACATGTAAACAACGCGTCTAGGCGCTCAAGGAGGTATCGGAGAAGGTCGAGTTTGTGGAGGGCTCGAAGGGCAAGGAGCGCTTCCTCTCGTTCCTCGGCACTCGCAACGAGTGGTGCTGCAGCCGGCAACGGTGCGCTGCCACGCACCATCATTATCTGTTTTGCTCGCAATGCAGCTACCGGGACTCACCGTGCATGCGCGTGTGGATAGGCACTGGGGCATTCCCATTCCCGCTCTGCATTGCCGCCAATGCGGCGACGCGCAGCTGAACGAAGACATCGTCGCGGCTGTGTCCAACGGTGTTGAGAAGCATGGAATCGACTACTGGGAACAGGTACGACTCCCTCTCTCTTTTCACTCTCTGGTCCCCCTTCTGCAAGTGTTCTTGGGCCGCTAATGTAGCCCTTCAGGTGCCGTTGGCCGAGCTGTTCGGCACGACGACCTTCCCTGGTTGCCCCTCGTGCGGCAACAAGGATCCCACGGTACGCGGAGCCACTGACTCCCCTAACTCATGCCTTGCCTGCGAGGCAGTCATTTCAAACATATACACTGGCGACCAGTGGCTTCTTCGTTCTAACAAACGGCACGCGCGTCTCTGATCTGCAGTTGTTTGAAAAGGAGCGTGACATTCTCGACGTCTGGTTCGACTCGGGCGTGTCCTCCTACGCCGTTCTCACCTCGTCGGCACTATCCGACGTGTCTTCGCGTCTCGACCGCGAATTCGCCGCCGATCTCTATCTCGAGGGCTCCGACCAGCATCGGGTAAACAACCAAGCATACTCTCATAGGCGAATTCGCACCGGCAACAGCTCACGCCACACGCGCACCAGGGCTGGTTCCAAAGCTCGATGTTCTGTTCGCTAGTGGCGACGGACCGGACGTGCAGCAAGGCATTCCTCACCCACGGGTTCGTTGTGGACGAGGACGGCCGCAAGATGTCCAAGTCCGAGGGTAACGTCGTCGCACCACAGGAGATTATCTCCCAGTACAACGCCGATGTGCTCCGCATGTGGGTACGCGGTTTTGTCAGCTATCTGTAAGTGTGGTGTACGTGCGCGCTGTGTATTGTTGACGTAGCCCGCGGGGTGGTTGACTGCTTACTGGGGACACTCCATCGCGGCAGGTGTGCAGTGCGGACTACACCGGCGATGTGGTGCTATCACACGAGCTGCTGAAGGGGATAGCCGACGACTACCGCAAAATCCGCTCCACCATGCGTTTCCTCCTCCAGAACACGGCCGACTTTGATCTATCTAAGGTACATGCCCAAGCTGCGCCCTACTCTGGCCTTGTCCTAACGAAACACCATAACACGCAACGCCGACGAAACGCAGAATCGGGTGGAGTTGGTGAGAATGCTGGGGATAGACCAGTACATCCTGTCGTCCCTGCACAACATCTATGGGCAGGTCAGGCACGCCTACGAGACCTACAACTACGCCAGCGCCTACAGCTCGCTCGTCCTTTTCTGTCGCCAGAGGCACATACTGCTCGTCTTGCTACCGAAACTTTGCACAACAACGACCACACACGCTTAAGGGGCTACCGCATGCTCGTGTGGCGTGTGATGTGGTGTGCAGGCTGAGCCGGTTCTACTTTGAGAGCGCCAAGCGACGGCTGTACTTCCTCGACCCGGATTGCCTGGAGCGGAGGTCGAGCCAAACAGCCCTCGCTGAGATTCTCGACGTTCTCACACGGCTGCTGGCCCCCATCACTTCTTTCCTCGCCGAAGAGGTAACGAACACATTACACAACGTCTGTGTGCACATGAGAACGTGCTGACTGTACGCTGGGGCGGGCTCGCGCAGGTGAGCGACCACTACCAGAAGCCTAAGCCGTGCTCGATCCACCTGCAAGATCTGCGCGAGCCGGTCGACGTGTGGAAGAGCCTCTCCTCAGCTCATACGTCGCCTTCACTGCAGCCGCACGAGTACAAGTGCATGTGGGCCGCGCTGAAAAAGGCGAGGCAGAAGGTCAACAAGAAGCTGGAGGAAGCGAGACAGGGCGGCTTGATCAAGTCGTCGCTCGAAGCCAGGCTCACGTTGCATGTTGTCGTAGTCGCCGCCTCTACCTCCACCTCCAACAACTACCACGAAGAAACGAGCGAGGGCCTCGTCGTGCGTACCGACCTGGGGTCGGCCCTGTGGCTGCTGGCGCGGAGCGAAGGCGAGCGGGCCGAGCGCGAGGGACTCGAGTACGATCTGCTGAGCGAGTACTTTGTAGTGTCGGCCTGCGGTGTAGTCCGAAGCGATCTCACCGATGGCGGTGAGGAGACGCCTTCCGACGAACAACTGAGCGCAGCAGAGGCGGAGCGTAAGCGCCCGAGAGAAGACGAGAAGCCCGCTGCGGCGTCGACACCGAAGGCGAAGCAGAGGCTCGGCTGGCTGACAGTGACGGTGGAGCGCATGCCGGGCGACAAGTGCCCTCGGTGCTGGCGATGGACTGCCACGCCGCACTCGAACCTGTTGTGCTCGCCCTGCTTTGACGATGTTGCCAAGAGGGCCGCTCAGTAAGTGCGTGCAAGCGCCTTTTTGCTCTGCCTCTGCTTCACTTGCGTACCAGGCGGACAAAAGGCGATCTACAATTTTCTCAAGGCAGCATACACACCTACTGATACCTGTGCTAAGCCAGAATTTACTCCTGCGTACTAAAACGGAGCACACAATCATTGGTTGGTGATGTGTTTGTGGCTGTTGCGCCACCCAACTCAAGTCATCTGATGACCATTGGCTTGTTTGCTTCATGATGCCAGGGAGAGGCAGTTCAAGGATGCTTGGGCCAACTTCCTTGCAGCCGTTCCTGCGCACCCATCTGAGCGGTGACGCTTGGCTTGCTGCCAACGTAAGTGTCGTTAACAGGAAAAAACCAGGATGCGTACAGCGGTAGGTCCGTGGTGCATTTGCTCTTATCGCCCGCTGCCCTGGACTTTCAGGCCGGAGCCTTGCGCAGTCCCTCTGGAAACCCAGACAGCTGAAGATGGAGGCTCTGGACAACCTGTCCACGCCTGCGTCCACTTCGCTCGTTATGCTTCTGTGGTACTCGTTCCTGGCCATCGTGAAGGTGATCCTCATCGCCGTCTTCGGGGGCCTCTTCACACGCTCTCGCCTCCTCTCTGCCAGCGCCAAGAAGGACCTCAGCAACGTAACCCCTCCCCTTTTTTTCCCCTCGGTTAATAACCTTTATTTTATTGATATTTATTTTTGTTGCTAAAACCCCCGGTGTATCGGGGCGTGGTAATGTGCAGCTGGTGTTCTACTTGTTCACGCCGTGCCTCCTGTTTGCGAGTGTGAGCACCACGGTAAATGTCGACAGCATGTTGCGATGGTGGCCCCTCGTGGTCTTCCCCATGATCTGGCAGGTGGTCGCCTTCCTCTCCGGCCACCTGTTGGCGATGGGCCTGCTGCCGGCCCTCACTCCCGCCTCCCTGCCCCTTCTCTCGTCCTCGCCTGCCTCCGTTTCTGACCTCCAGCGCTCAAAACGGTACGTCACCAAACAAACATCACCGACCGAGTTCTACTGACTAAGGCATTGATATGATGTGCGCGTGTCAGTGAGGAAGTGGTCAAATGCCTGGTGAGCTCTCTCGTGTTCTGGGTACGTGTGCACATATCTTTCTCTCTCCCTGCTCACTCATATCGCCAGAACGCAGGCAACCTCCCGCTCAGTCTCATCATCTCCATCACGCGCGACATCGAGCCGTTTGCCTCGGACCCGACGGCGACCTCGCGCGGCGTGGCCTACACATCGATCAGCATGACCTACTTGTCCATCATGTGCTGGAGCGTGGCCTACAACTACCTGCGGCCCCCCGCCCCTCCGCCCTCCACAAGCGCCTACGGCAGCGAGACCAATCTCATTACCACTCCGCACAGCGACAGCAGCAACAAGAACGGCAAGCTGCTCGATGACGAATACGTTGACCTCGATTTCCACAACACAACCAGCAAGAAGAAGGCGACGGCCACACGCGCATCGCCGTGGGCGCGGCTGGTCAAGGAGCTTATCACGCCCGTCACGGTCGCCCTCGCCATCGCCCTAGTGGTTGGGCTCATTGGGCCGCTTCGAAGGTACCGACCGCGCCTTTCCTCGTCACACACGCATGCATAAGACTCACGCCGTGATCTTCGCTGGGTTGTGTCCATGCGTTCAACATCAGCGTCTTCCACGAGCCGGGTGCGCCGTTGAAGTTCGTGAGCGATCTCTCGAGCACTCTGGGCGCCTGTGCCGTTCCCATCATCCTTCTCGTTTTGGGTGCCAGCCTCAGCAACGGCCCACAGGCCCTCCGCATCAGTGCGCGCCCTCACCTATGGTCTGACCGGAGCTCTGGTCTCTCAATTGAATCGATTGATTGTGGTGGCATGCCAGGCAAGTGGGCGGTCGTGGCGATGATTGTGCTGAAGCTCGTGTTCATGCCCGTCGTGGGGGTAGCGATGGTATGGACGGCCAATCGATGGGGCCTTCTGCCCGACGACCCGCTCTTCTCCCTCTGCCTCGTCATCCAAGCCTCCACCCCGTCCGCCACTGCGCTCGTACGCTGACCCTTTCCTGTGCTTAGCGCGTCATTTGCAAGCTGGGTGGGAGGTGAATCGTTTCCTTTGTACGCAGGTGGTAATCACAGAATTGTTCGACAGCGGGTCGGGCATGATGGCGAGCCTGCAATTTTGGCAATACTTGGCCGCCATGTGCTCTATCACCCTGTTTATCGCTCTAAGCCTCTATCTTTTCGTGTAATAAAGGAGCACTGGCGGGGTGGTGTTAAAAGGCAGCTTTTGGTGGGTGCAACTGTCATCTGAATCAAGTTGCATGGACAAGCTCACTCAATGCCTGGACTTCCAAAATCACATCTTCCAGGAGTGAGTTGACTGTACCCACTACACAAGTGGCAACTAAAAAATATCAATTGCTGATTTTGTTGTGACCAGGCTCATTAGCTGGTTCAGCCTGGTTGTCCCAGAGTGGCAGTCAAGTTGGCAGGATTAGGATGGAGGGACAGTGAAGGGACACTGAAGGAGACACTGTCAACTACTGTTGGATACAGCCATACTACACAGAAAGCACCACTTCCCATCCAAACAGCAAAGTTAAGCTGTGGAAGGTGGTGTTAGTACTGGGGTTGCACTCCTCTGGGGCTACGCCCCCCATGGGTCATTCCACACATACTTGGTGCATTTTGGGCCTGCAATTTATTGACCATGGGTAGTCTCCTTACAGACAATTGGTGGTTTGGAGTTAGTTGGAGTCATAGAGCTCTTTGCTGCACACAAGGTGTGTCTGAATTTTTGGCAGCCCTGTGGAGGAGGAAGTTTTGGTGAAGAGTCACAGGGCTGACACTGAGGTCCCACAGTGAGCTGATTGTTGTTGGTTCAAATCCTGTCGGTCGCCTTGCAAGACAGATCACCCCAACATCAGTCCCACTCTGGCTGTTGAAGCAGTTGAAGTAGGTGACAAATTCTAGCTCTGTGGGGATGGTTCTTGACAGCCTGGGCATGGCTGTGAAGAGTGCACCCATAGCATGTACCTGCTGGAGGTAGGCTGCCCCAGTAAAGTTGAGGCAAGGAGGAGAGGCCCATGCACAACCTCACTCAGCACCAGGCTGCCAAGCCAGCTGTGCACAGAGCCTGAGCAGCTTGCCATTCACCTGTGCAGTCTCCACATACAGGTGGTGTGGGTTCACACACCTGGTGTGGACCCCATTGGTAGGCCCAAAGAGCAGTCTCCAGAAGGTCTCACACTGGTCCTGCAGTGAATCTCCACCAAAGGTTGGTACATCCATTCCTGTTACATAGGCCACCAGGATAAGACTGTAAATGGACACTCCTCCTGTCACCACAGATATATTTTTTTTTTTTAAAAAAAAAACCATGGGTGGTGAGCCTTCATCCCATTGGCTAAAGGATCAACAGTTTCCCGCCAAAAATAAGTTGCCTGGACAAGATGGAAAAGGGGAAAAAAAAAGAAACTGAGAGGGGTGTGTACCAACTGTTGTGGTTGGGTAGATCTTGCCACCACTGGAGTAGTCAGTGAAGATGCACATGTCTGCAGGGTAGGCTTGCAGGCATGTGAGGTCATCACCTTTCTGGACCACTCCCCTAGGCACCATCCTCTTCACCATGTGAGCCCTCATGTGCCCAACAGCCATGCTGTGGTCCACCCTGGTGATTGCTGTGGGGATCTTCTTGGGATGCTATTATTAGCACTTCAGTCATTGGTGCAAGAGTGTGGGCAGCATGCAACCACCCAGCCCCCCTGTAACAGCAGTTGAGATGCTGGACAACCCTCCCATCACAGCTTACTTCCCCATTCTCCTCTCCAACTACTGTCCTACAGCACCACCCCAGGCAACCAGGAGCACCAAGAGATGGCCAAAGAAGAGGAGGCTCAACTGGCCACCAGAGAAGCATGCCACCAACATCACCTACATCAGCCACCAGCAAGCTGCAGAGCACCTTCAGGCCATCAAGGGGTACCTCCTCAGCAGTATTCCTTGAGATTTCAAGCATGCCATGCGATGGGACATAGGCCTATTTCCCAATAACTCCAAAGCTGAACATTCCGAAACGTTTGGGAGCTCCAATGGGACGAATTGGAGAGCCGCCCAATCAAAGAGAGCTCCTGCGGCGTGTAAAAACCGGGTTTGCCTTTGAAATAAGCTAGAAACCATGCAAGGTGTTTTTCGATTTTGAATTTTTTTTGTTATCTAAAGGAGAGAAGGCATATCAGGAGGGATATGCATGGAGATATCAAACTCTGTGGGCATACCCTGAGTACATGAAGATTTCCAGGCAAAGAGGTGACCTGGAACTGCAGACAGCCAGCAGTTAAGGCTCTTGATCTTGTGGAGAGCTTTTACCTTGAGCCTTGGGGCAGAGAGAGCCTGGGCAGGGTAGGCTTGATGCTTGTCAATGGTGTTGAGGACCTGAATGAGGGTGGCTGGAGCGCTGACTGGTCGCTGCTGGTTCCTCCTGGTGACCTGCTTCTTGCCATGGGAGGCAGCAGCATCACACACTATGCCCATGATAGGCAATGAAGAAGTTGTAGATGAAGAAGAAGTGAGGAAAGTGGTGCTGAAGCTGGGAGAGGATCCACATTTTGGCGCTGACTTGAAAGTGATGATGCCCCATCAGTCCAGATGTGGATGGTGTTGATGTTGGGGAAGAAGTCATGCTGCATGAGGTCCTGCCACACACCTAAACCCAAGTTAATGAACAAAACAACTGTTGAAGTAGGGGACTTACCTGCAACAAAGTTGACATCATTTGAGATGCCTTCTTTACCAATGTAGTGGATGTAGATTCGTTGAAGATTGTCCACAGCAGCTGGGTCATAGAGGTGGATGACCACAACCAGGTCCTGGCAGAACCCTTTCTCAAGCTGGAACTGGGAGAAGTCCATGACTACCAGGGTCTCATTGGCCTTGCCTCCTGCAATCTGCTCCTTGTTCTAGAGATAGGCCTGAGTCTGCAAGCTCCACAGATGCTCCTCAACAGACCAAGTTAGTAACTCTTGAGGAAAGTTAAGAAGAGCATGTACCTGAGTTTTCATTGGAATCTACCAGCAGAAGATCAAACTCCGCTATGCACCTCTTGAGTTTTCTGTGTGCTAAGAACCAACCCATTTGGTTCATGAGTCACCCCACCTCAACAACCACCAAAAAACCTGTCTCCAATACTTTAAAAAACAACTCCAAGCTGGAAACCAGGCAACCAAAGACACCTGGCAATGTCCTCACACCCCACAATGTCTCTATTAATAAACACCTATCTCAGCAGACAGCTCCCAGTGTCCCCAGACACACCCAATGTCCCCAGCCAGAAGCTCCCTATGTCCCCAGAACCAGTTGTGACCTGAGTCACACCATTTACCCACCCCTCCCCCATGTGCACTCTATAGCAACCAATGACCCCAATGTCCCCAATTACCCCCACCAATGCCCCATTACCCATCACACAAAAGACATAGGGCACCCAATGTCCCCAGCTCCCACTTTATGTCTGGCGTTTTTTTCATCTGCACCAAACAGTTTCAGAAAGGTCACCTTTGGAGTTATGGGACATCCCATGTGGTGCATCTTTGATCTCCACAAACAAACCTCAGCTGGAGGTTATCCTAAAACAGAAGTCCTGTCAGACAACAGTGTGAGGCAACCACTCCCCATTGAGGCATGGGGGGCGTAGCCCAGAGGAACCAATGGGCGACCACCCAGGAATCCACTGTGCTGTACCCTTTTATCACTGTTGTTGCACTCACTTACTGTCTCCTGTACAGAATAGGATGAAGCTTAGCTGCAGCGCAGGTGATCTTTGCTTGCAATTGCTGCTGAGCAAAATCTATACAAGCAGAACATTTTCCAAGCCTTGAGTTGCAAGGAAGCTTGGCAAAGGAAAAGTGTGAGTGAATGTGCTGCAGCATAGCAGAGTAAGAAAGAAGGGGAACAGTGGATGAGTGTGAGGATTCCACAGGGATGTCACCATCAGGAAGTCTGTCACCCACATTCTCAAAAAACGAAGTTTGCCACAAGTGTGTGTTGGTGGACTGGTGATCATGTGGTCAGCAGAGTTGTGGACAGGAAATCTTCCACCAAGATCAAATATCCTTTTTGATCTGATCCATTTCGACCTACTGAAACCATACACCTAGCATTGGGCGAGAGATGGTGTGAGAGAAGAGGATGGGTAAATGTATGAAGAAGTTAACTTGACAGGAGTGACACCTTTAAAAATGTGGTCATGCAAACATTATAACCATTAACCTTCAGCTTAAAGGAAGAGGGCAAATTTTTAACACAGCACGCAGACATTGTCTGGATTATGAATGTGACTCAGTAAGACCTGCATAAAAAGAGGATGAAGCTTCTACATCTGATGCTTGAAGGAGTGATCCAGCCTTACATTTGAAGAAGTGCTGGGAACAACTGCCAGGGAGGAGAAAGAGGTCAACCTGAATGCACAGCTCAATGAAATCCTAGGTGAACCCAATGCATATCAGTCTGGTTCTGCAGGGGAGAACAAGACACAGCAGGCAGAGCAGGAGACACCAGAGGAAGGACCAGGAATCCCAGATGCAACTGGAGGCGAGGGCAAGGAGACCAGTCAGTCACCAGAGCTGCTGCACATGGATGGGGAGAGATGGAAGTAAATGCAAAGGAGGTGGAGCAGGGAGAGGAGGATGCAAAGAAGTCCAACAAGGCCAATGCACATCAGTTCATCCACAAATCAACTTATCAAGGCAGCTAACAAACCTCCTGTGCACATCATGCAGGAGGACACCTTGTCAACGATGACCCTATGTGCATCAGGTCATCTCAGGCAAGCCTGTTGACACCACAGAAGCCAGAGGAAACCCTGTCTGGCACAGCAAGCCAACATGCCCTGATGCACTTCAGCCTGCGCAGCCCCTAAAACAGAAGAGAGTGCTGCAAGCAGAGGAGGAGGAGGAAGAAGAAGAGGAGGAGGTTGCCAGGGTCACCCCTTGCAAGAGGGCCAGAAGGCAACACAAAGTCATCATCAAGATCCAGTGGAGAAACGTAGGCAGATGAAGCATGTTGCACCTGAAGTGACGCCTTTTGACTGCAGCCACACAGAGCAGCAGCATGCAAAAGCATCCCAACTGCTCACCCTCAGTGATGCATAGCTAGGAATGCCCAAGTCCTGATGCAACAGGATCAGATATCCCTATTTGCAAATATTGTACATATTTCTACCAATCGAACCCTCAGCAAACTGACGTGATGATGCACATCAGATTTCCATGCAGGTACATCCACAAGCTCAACAACGATGCTCCAAGTGGCAAGACTCTCATTACACTCAACATGCTCAATTCTGGTAGTTTTTGAAATCTCACTGGGGAGCAGATGAAGTGTATGAAGCCACTCATCCATGCTGAGGCCAAGGAGAGCAGTGAATCTGAGATAGCAGCAGAGGAAGCCTTCTCCACTGCTGCTGCAGAAGCCAAGGAGGTGGCAACACAGGCTGATTCTACAACCCCTTCTTCTCAGCGCATATGTCTTCTGGCTCTATCTTCTTGGGCTACCTCTGTACTTGCTCTTCCTTTACCTTGCTTTCTTAAGTTTTTGTGACCTTCTTCTCCATTCACGGCACCTCACCTGTTTCTACCTGACTCTCTGCTTGGGTCAAGGGTAAGGAGAAGGCCAAAACTGAAGGCCAAAACTGCCCCAGTAACTCCAACAAGCAAAGGTACTGTCCTTTGGTGATTGTTTTTTTTGAAACCTTAATGATCATACTAAACAGGAACCTCAAGCACTTCTACAACTCCTGAGTCCAAGGGCAAGTCTCCCAACAGTGAGAAGATGAAGGCAGAGGCAGCTTGGCTTTCCAAGTTTGCCCCTTCTTTTTCAGAGCAATTACAGCACCTTCTCTGTGCTCAGGCACAGTTTCACAATATTCTGGTATGCCTTCCTCCACCGTTTTGTTGCGTTACACCTGCCAGCTTGTATGTGGCAACATGTATCTTGTTTTTGAACCAATGTGCATCAGTTTTTTTTTTTTGGACCAATGTGCATCTGGTTTTTTGGGACCAATGCACATCAGGTTTTCAGGACTGATGTGCATCAGGTTTTCTGTGCTCTGTGCCTCACCTCTTCCATCCCAATGCGCATCAGGATTTTTACTCATTCATTTTTTGCTAAAAGGTAACCATCTACCTTACTGACTAGGTGACACGAAGCCCAAGGACTTGTGAGACCTGTTTGATGAGCTGGAAGAAGAAGAGGAAGAAGTGTGGGGAGCTTGAGGCTGTGAGTGCTGTGAAGGCGAATAGCCAGGATGATGCTGTAGGGTGGAGAAGGAGGCAGTGATGTTGAGCATGTCCCCATCATCCAGGCTCTTGACTAAAAAGCCAAGAAGCCAGTTGGTGAGGGAGCCAACATTGGTGGCACTGAGGGTTGAGGAAGAGAGAGGAATAATGCCATGGTAGAGGGCAGGGGCAAGTGAGAGGTAGAAGGTGGGAGCAGCTTCATACAAGATGTGGACATGTTTGGCATTCTGTCCAGGAAGGTATGCACAAGGGGCAGGTCGTTTGAGGCTGTTGAGAAGGTAGTCATAGAGTGGCAGAGGCAGAGGTATGTGGTCATTTCCTTGGCTGGAAAGGAAGGTTGGAGTGTTGCGAGCTGATTCTTTGCACATTGGATAGATAGGGATGTGATGGAAGCATTCTGGTGCAGGAATGTGGGAAGGCTGCGGGCACCAGATGGTCCACAGAAGAGTGAGAAAAGATGGCAACTGAAGCCACTGATGTGAGGGCTAGGGGAGGAGACGGTATTGGTGTACAGGATGGGAGAGTAGTGGAAGTGGATGACATGGAAGAGTAGGAGGGAAGTGGACCTGGATGAAAGGTTTGATGTCTCTAGTGAGATGTGCAGGCAAACAGGTGATGTAGAAACCAACGCTGTGGTTTGAGTTGAGGTGCTTGGTGGCATTGTGAACGTTGAGCTCCAAGTCACCAGTGTAAATCCTGCAATTGCAGGATTGTGGAGGTAGATGGTCACCTGTAAGCAAAAAAATGAATGAGTAAAAATCCCAATGCGCATCAGGATGGAAGAGGTGATGCATGGAGCAAAGAAAACCTGATGTGCATCAGTCCTGAAAACCTGATGTGCATTGGTCCCAAAAAACCGATGCAATTGGTTCAAAAACAAGATACATGTTGGCACACAAGGCAACAAAACGGTGGAGGAACATACTGGAATATTGTGAACCATGTCTGAGCACAAAGAAGGTTCTGTAATTGCTCTGAAAAAGAAGGGCAAACTTGGAAAGCTGAGCTGCATCTGCCTTCATCTTCTGACTGTTTGGAGACTTGCCCTTGGACTCAGGAGTTGTAGAAGTGCTCAAGGTTCCAGTATAGAATAATCATTAAGGGTTCAAAAAAAAACAATCACCAATGGACAGTACCTTTACTTGTTGGAGTTCCTGGGGCAGTTTTGGTGGCCTTCTCCTTACCCTTGACCTGAGCAGAGAGTTGGGAAGAAACAGGTGAGGTGCCCTGAATGAAGAAGAAGGTCAGACACAATAACTGAAGAAAGCAACATAAAGAAAGAGCAAGTACCGAGGTAGCCTGTGAAGACAGAGCCAGAAGATGTCTGCGCTGAGAAGAAGGGGTTGTAGAATTGGCTGGTGTTGCTGCCTCCTTGGCTTCTGTGGCAGCGGTGGAGAAGGCTTCCTCTGCTGCTATCTTGGATTCGCTGCTCTCCTTGGCCTTGGCATGGATGAGTCACTTCATATGCTTCTTGTAGGGATGGCCCTTGTAGCACTCAGCCACAGACTCATGAATCTCTGTTTGTGACTTTGAAGTGGCTGCTTTTGTTGGCTAGGACGTTCTGGCTGAGGCAATGTCCTTGTAGAGGGACTGGAGTGTTGTCTTGTCCAGCAGGTGGCACTGGGCGGTGTGAGCTTCTTGGTAGGCCTCCACATAGGCATGAAGCTGTTCCTCCACACTGTGCAAGTAGTTGGTCAAAATATTCCAGAAGTCCTCTGCGAGAAAGGTGGAGGAGAGTGGGAGAATGAACTTGATGTGCATCAGGTTGGAAAAACTATGTTTTAACATGAAGTCAAAATGCATTTGCAAAAAAGATTTAAAAGTGAACCTGATGCGCATTGGGACAAACAGGGTGCATACTTTTGCTAGTTGCTTCTGGAAGCCACTTGAGGTACCATCAATAAAAGCAACAAGCTCACCATCAGGCGCCAGGCAGAAGG
The DNA here is from genome assembly GCA_027943245.1 of Acanthamoeba sp. SK_2022b. Taxonomy (NCBI): domain Eukaryota; phylum Discosea; order Longamoebia; family Acanthamoebidae; genus Acanthamoeba; species Acanthamoeba sp. SK_2022b. The sequence continues at coordinate 46,801 of JANDJZ010000127.1, read as the reverse complement.
ACCAATCTTCTTCCTCCAACTGGTTGAGGAAGATTTGTGCTGTTGTGGTGCACTTCAAACTTCCTTTTTCACCACATACTGTTATTATCGGACCTTTACCCTTCCCTAAATTATTGCATACTTAAAATTACAATTCTTGTGTATGATCTGGTTAATTCACCTGATAGCACTTTTTATCCCTCATTTGAAAAATAGAGGAGGTAGGAGATGTTGACCACTGCTTGATGTGCAAGTGGTTGCCCATGGAATTGCTGTGATCTGTGCACCACACTATGCCTCCTGGGAGCGCTGCATGAGCACCCACCTGGCTGCTACACCCACTTGCTGCTACTGCTGGGCGCTCACTTGGCCAACACTGGGCGCCCACCCAGATGCTGACTGGCTGCCACTGGGAGCCCACCTGGCTGCACCAGCAAAATTACTCTCCAATTTGCTCCAATGCACATTTCTTATGGAAGACATTTATCTGTCATTACCAACTACTTGTTGAGGAACAGCGGCATGCATGGCCCCATGGAGGCCTACCAACACCCACTGGTTGAGTGCTGCCTGCAGGACAAGAAGGCACTCAAACACTCGAGCAGCCAGCCAACGCCACTACCTACGCCAAGTCTGTTCAACTCACCTATCCACACCAATATAGAGCCATGAAATCAATGTAATAGGAGCCCGCAAAGCACCCGATCCTCCTCTACAACAATCAGAGCTTGTTGATGATTGGCACAGGAGGAAACATGAACACCCAAGGAGATTTTTTGATTGCGTTTTACTCGTTTTCCTGAGTGCAGGAGTCGGTTTCTATTTGCATTGGTGGAGACGGTGCTTTAGTACCTTCTGCCGAGCACCATCGTGTCCTTTTCCGTGGCCGACGACGCCAGCGGCGCCTTGCGTTCGCCCTGGGCTGACGGCGCCGCTGCGCTTGTAGAACCGTACTTGGCCGCCAGCATCTTCATCCGCGCCAGATGCTCAGCACTGCAACGTGTATGAGGATGAAGGTGAAGAAGAACATACGTTGATTAGCTTCGACACTCAGGAAGAGAGCGAAGAGCGAAGAGCGAAGTGCAAGTTGCCGTACCTGGGTGGCTTCTTCTGTACAGCTGTTCGATCGGGAGACCGCCTGCTGGGCGATCGGCTGCGCGACCTTGAGGTACGCGCTCGCTTCCTGTCGCGGTCCCGCTCGTCGTCGCGTCGCGACCCTCGGTCTCTGCTTCCGCCTCGGCTTCGTTCCCTCGACCGCGAGCGCGATCGCTTGTAGACTCGGCCCGAGTCCCGATCGCTTCGTCCTCGGTCCCTGCTGCTTGAGCTGGAACTGCCGGAGCGGCTGCTAGAGCTGGAACCGCCGCCTCGACTTCGCTGTCCGCTCTTCTGGCTATCGTCGTTAGCGATTTCGGTGGGCTTACGGACGACGCCGGGGTTCTGTCGATGCCACTCAGCCAAGCGCTCATTGATCTCCTTGCCCACGAGCGCGGGGAAGCGCGGCATGACGGTGTCCACGAACTTAATCGTCGTCAGGAGGTCCTCCACAAAAGAACCAATCGTCCTACAACACGTCACTGTAAGTACACGCACGAACATGCACGCACGCATGCATGACAGCGAGCAGGTTAGACTTACGTTGGTTTGCCTTTGTATCGGATGGTGATCTCTTCTTCATCGGCGAGATAGGGCTCGAACCAGTCCCACAGCAGCTTCGGGTTGGTGCACATGCGCAGGTACAGGAAACCAATGCCACGAATGTATCTGAGTGCAGAGGCCCAACGGAGAGAAGGTAAGCAGAACTGAACGGGTGGCGGTTTAAGGTAGAGCGAGAGGCAACAGACGTACGGTGAGTCGGCGTGATCGAGCATGCCAGTGACCTGCTTCTTGGTCAACTTGATGGTGAAGCATTTGTACATAAGGCACCACGCTTGCGAAGCCATCTTCGAGTTAGGCATCCACGGCTCTACAACGTACAAGAAAACGGTGAGTGGTGGCGTCAAAATTGCTGGAACATAAACTTAGTGAAAGAGAGAGAGAGAGAGAGAGGCGAGTAACCTCAATCGGGGTACTGACCTAAATGCTCAACCGAATAGTAGATCTCGTCTATAATCTCGTGATAGGTCTTCAGCTTGCTGCGTACGTAGAGAAGAATGAGTATAGAATGCGATGGTATCAGGAGCATGAGCAGAGGGGGCATACTAGAGGCTTTTGAAGTAGGTGGAACCGAGAATGTTGTTGTAGATCAGATCGGAGAGGTTCATCTTCTCGAGATTGCCATGAAGCTCGAGCTTGTTCTTCTTCTCGCGAGTCTCTTTTCTCTCTTTTCGCCTCTGTTTCCTCTCCTCGGAAATCTCTTCCTCCTCCTCATGTTGTTCCTCGGCGCCTGGAATGGGGATCCCTGATACTGGAGGCACGCCTGGGATCATTACGGGGGGAACAGGCACACCAGAGACCGGCGGTACCCCTTGCATCATCATCACGTGGTGCATTCCAGGGTATGATTGCTGCATCATGTACCCTTGCTGCTGGCCATAGGCTGCCATCGCTGCGGGATCGGCATACCCCATAGCAGCAGCAGGGTACCCTTGCTGAGAGTAGCCATACGGCATTCCACCTTGCATTTAGACGAATTGACTGGAAACGGGGAAGAGATCTGTGGCTGATGGCTGTGATCTGCACGAAGAAAACTTTCTTTTTCTTGTCTTGTTCGGGGCACCATCACCCGGTCTGCGTTTTCTCACAATTTTCTTTGTTTTATTGCTTTTGGCTCGAGCAAGCGAGATGGAAGGGGCCAGCGAGACTTTGTTCGAGCAGGTTCGATCGTCCGCGCGATTCGTGCGAGATAATGCTCAAGACGTAAAGATTAACCACAAGGCCATCTCTACCTTTGTAAAGAGCCTCGACCCTGGTTCGTCGCACCGCGCCTGTGTTGATGCCCAGCTATTTTATGCTCACTGCAGCGTTGACTGCGCGCAGCCGAATTTGAGAGCAAGGCAGCGTCACGGGGCTATCCGCTTCGTTTTACCTCACTAGACGAAGAGGTGGGCTTCTGGGGGCTCCTTGCGCTGCTCAACTTTGGCAGCGGCTTCCGTGTCCCGCTCCACCAGGCACGCCATCGGGTACGGAGCGCACTGACACCAAAGCGGCGCGATAGCGCGACCGTCGAAATAGAACAACTCCCCTCACTCTGCACACCTGCACTTCGTATGAGCGTTGTAGGGCGCATTCGAGACCATCCAGCGCGGCCTGCTGGGCATGTACATATCTGGGTACGGGCCTTGCTGCACCCCCACCCTGGCAGAGCAATTTGTTGGAGTCACTTGACCTTGACCCTTGCGTCTCTGCAGGTCGACCGTCAACACGCAGTACCTGAAGGAGATCACGCTCGCGCAGGTGGGCGAGCTCTTTGACATTCCGCTGTTCGAGGACCGTGACGTTTATGGCGGGGCCATCTTCATGTCCACTCCCGGGCCGCTCCATCCGCTCGGCACCATGCTGCAGGAAGTGCTCAACGAGACTGCCCACACGCTGGAGCGAGAGGGCTGCGCCAACGGGCTGGGCGAGTGGATCGTGCGCACCGTCAAGGCCATCCCGGAGGGCCCGCACGTTGCCGCCCAGTTCGTGGAGAAGCTGGTCGCCACCTTTCCCGGTTTTGCCGACAAGGCCACCTATAAGGACAGGGAGGTGCTTATCCTGAAGAAGGCCCAGCTGCTGGCCGCCGATCTCTACCGCCACATGCGGGTACTGCCAGCGCCGCTCTGAGCCCCAAAAGGCCACCTTGCCGCTCACCTCTGGTCTAAACGACCACACGTCGGTCCAAACGTCGGTCAGGCGAAGGAGCCGCGCTTTGACTTCACCGACATCCACGACGTCACCGTGTTCGCCGATAACGTTCTCCCGGCGGTGCTCAGGAAGGTAAGGCGGCAACGGTTTGGCTCGTGTTCAGCAGCTACTGCAGATTGCTGAGCCCCCCCCCCCTCCCGCGCTGTGGTAAACCATCACCAAAGTTGGGCATCCTGGAGCTGAGCGACTCGCTGAGCGCCAAGGTGGACGCCAACGAGGACCTGGCCAAGGGCGACGGCGAGGTGGAGCTGCGGTGCTTGGCGATTGCTGCCTGCGACGCTATCGTCGAGGTGTGGCAGAGTGACCGGCAAGCTGCGACGGGCGTAGAGCTCAACTCGATGAAACTGGACTACTACCTGTGGGCCAAGGGCAAGGAGGAGGGCTTCCGTTCGGTCGCCCGCCATGCCACCAAGGACACCGCCTATTACTAAGGCCAGCGATTGAGGGACGCGCATTGGTGTCTTCGCCGAACCCATTCACCCTTCTTGGTTCTCGCCTGGTTCCTGTTCGATCTCGGAGCGTCTCACCCTCGGGTCCACAACCATCACTACGGACACACCAACCGAAAGCTCCAGCCTTCGCGAGGAGATCATGGTGGCCTGAAGTGGCCTCCTGGCTACGGAGAGAGAGCAAGACTGTTTAGTCTGTAGAGCACTCTGGCGTTCTGCAGGCCCACAAAGGCAACAATGAGTAGTGCGTCTGTATTTGGGGCTCTTCAGTTGGGTAGAGGAGTCTCTCAGAGCTAGGCATCATGGTGAGCACGCCGTGTCTTGATCTTGGCGATGGCAATGTCGACGAACTCGTTGATCTCCTTCTCCATCTCTTCCCTCGCATGCAAGCCCTCGAGCAGGTGAGAAGGGATCTTGGAGACTCCTGTGATGGCGCCTACCAACGCACCCACCAGCGCACCTCTTGATATACACGTGCACGAAGCCATGTGTAGGTGTTAGCCATGTGTAGGTGTTGGCCGAAGCCGCCAGCATTGGGAGTTGCACACCTGTGGCAGTTCTCGCCGCCGCAGTTTGTATTGGCGAGGACAGCCTCCTCGAAGCAGCCCGTCAGATCGTCAGTGCTCTCGTCGAGGTACTTGTAAACTAGATATACGAGTGATGGCATGGTGTCGCTTATGTAGCAAGCGATGCTGAACATGCTTCCCAGCACCACTGCCATTGGGTTCACGTCCACATGTGGGAGAATGGGTAAGCAAGACACTCAGGCGGAGGCAGGAGGTGGGAGGCACCAGTATCGCTGAGCTTGTATGAGGCCAGTTCGGCAAAGTCAACGCCCATCTCCTGGCCGGCCAGTTCTATGGCGCGTTTGGCGTCCTCCTTGGTGTCGTGCAGCAGCAGATACGACAGAAGCGACGAGTAGAGAGTGCCGAAGCGGACCAATCGCTCCGATCGGTGAGTGAGCATGACGTGCCTGCTCACCTGTCGTTATCATGAAGACGCTCTTGTCAGTCAGTGACACGACGCGCAATGAACGAATCAACCGCGATTTTGCAGCGCTGTACGGCTTCGTTGGACGACAACAAGGGCTGGTCCAGCGAGATAACTGTCACAAGCGGAACCGACACCAGGCCAGCCTATACATGTACATGCGTAAGTGAGCGTCCAATAGAAGAAGGGCAGGCTGATTAGGCGAAGAGGGTGTACGCCGGAAGCTGTGTCGTGATTCATTTCTCCAGCGCTGTCCTCTAGCTCCTTGCCGAGAACCTTGTGGTTGTAGAAGAACTGCCGCAGGAAGGAATCGGCGTACACGTCGTTATGCGAGCCTTTAAGCACGTTGTTAGTCACAGCATCTTCAGTGTGCCACCTCAGTCCGCGGTCACGAACAGGTTGGTGTTACCTGGAGTGGTCATAAATTCGGCAAAGTCGCGCAGGTAGGCCGCTGCATTGTACTCCCGCTCCTTGGCCATACTTCGGCTCAGCACTTTGGTGTCGGTAGTCAGGGTCAGGGAACAGATCTGGATGCTGTGGAGCGCCCAACCGTACCTCGAGCGAGGCGGAGGTCGAGGGTGTTCTCGCCCGCCTTCATCCCTGCGTGGTAGTGCGTGTAGGGCTGCTTCCACAGATGCGCCGTGTCGTGGTTGATCACCTTGCCTATGACCTGCGTTGTTTGTAAGTTCAATGAGGCTGGCGTGTGCGTGTGCGTGTGCGTGTGCGTGTGCGTGTGCGTGTGCGTGTGCGTGTGCGTGTGCGTGTGCGTGGTGACAGTACATCTTTAGAGTGCGAGCTGTTGGTCTTCCAGTGCTTGTACATGATGGTGTTGTCAACGGTGTCGGGTGCAGGCCTGCATCTCGGGAATCCTCGTCAGCTCAGAATAAGACAGGCGTCTGGCTGTGTAAGCGGAGAGAGCCCTACATGTACTCCTTGACGCGCCCGTATTTGCGCTTCATCGCCACCACATCGTAGCACCAGTGCACGGGCATGGAGAGGGCATCACCAATGAACATGCCCCACAGACACCCCTGCGTTGGTCACACCGTATGAAAGCCCACAGTGATCCATGAGCCTTTTCTGTTTAACTTGAGGCGATGTATGATTGGATGGCCACCTTCATCTTGTCCTTGAGTCGCTCCAAACTGACTTGGTCTCCTGTGGCCCAGAACTCAGCCCACTTGCCCTGAAACTCTGTTGCCGACCGTGTGGCGTAAGATAGAGCTAGGCGCGCAGACATCTCCAGGTGAACGCGGCATACCTTGGGCCAAAGCCTTGGATTCCTCGAGCTTGCCTTGGAGCGCGCGCACGATCTTCTCGCCATCGTCCCGTTGCTTGTCTTTGAGTTGCAGTAGCTCAAACAACGACTGCTTGGATTGAGCAAGAGCGGCCAGCGCTCTTGGGCCATCGGTCTCCTGCCACGCAACCTGCATCATCCACCAAGCACGCCAGCAGTGTCAGCTTTGGCGCCTGTGTGTCACAGCTAAGCGCGTACGGAGGAAACGACGGCCGATGAGTAGGTGAGGTCGAGGTCAGACAGGAACGCGCTCAGGTCGTCAGCCGACCACAACTGAAGCAGAGGGGATCGCGGCAGCTTGTTCCGCCACTGTCTAACAATGGTACTATTGATTCTCATGGCTGGCCTACAGCACACATGAGCAGGGCAACGCAACAAAAGGAGGCATAAGAACGAAGAATCAGTTTACCCTCTTTGGCCTGTTCTCCCTCTTGTTGATAGCTAGGCGGGTTACTACCCAATTACTACCAGGGCGTTCTTGGGAAGATGGAACGTGTTTGATTCACCTTGCACAGAGCTAAATCGTTAAGCGTTCAAATCGCTAAGCGTGACGTGGCACAGCACGTCAATCGCTGCGGACTACGGTATCCCTCAAAATCATTGCTCACCATTGCATCATGCTTCGCCCTGCGTTCGTCACCAGCTTTTCTCAATACTTTCCTTACACATGCGTAAATAAATACCGCAGCAAAAAAGCTTGGCCCAACCTCAACTACACATTGTACACTGTACGCTAAGTGATATATATCATCCTGGATTATTAGGTATCTGCTGTACAAGCTTTGGCCAGCCGAACCGTTATAATTCTTCAGGCTTGAACACTATGCTGCAGGTGGATGTGTGAGCCAATGCTAGGGGAACTTACCTTCATTTCTGTAATATGCATGATATCTTCTTTTTCATGAAGTGGATTGGCTGGCACCTGCTAATGTAAAAGAGGCTGCCACATAAAACTGCATGAAATGAATGTGAAGGGCAATGTAGCTGGTGATGAAAGGAATTTACTGTAGTGAGAGATGATGCTGTTTGACTAGCATTGCCCATCTGCACTTGGGATGTAGGAGGTTACCTCCCCCTTAGGAATTCTCAAATCATCACTACCAATGATTTAAATGGTGCTCATGAATGTGGGTGGCAGCCAGGCAGAGATAGTGACACAATAGAAGCAGAGAAAGTGGCTCTCTCACTTGTTCCTACTCATACTATCATTGTCCAACACTACACACCTACTTCCAGCAGTGTTGCTTCTACTGTTTGGCAAACAGGTTACAAGTGTCAGAACAGAAACCAAGCGACACTAAGCGGGAAAAAAAACCAAAAAGAAAAAAAGCTTTTCACCTCCCTCCATGGACCACAGCAACGCGGTCGCAGACCCAGGCTTTCACGGGCTCAACCCCAAGGTTTCGGCTCCTCCAATGCTTGGTGTTTTTGACGCTCAAGCATAACAACAAAAACGACTGGGCCTGCACAGGTGCGCGTGGGGAACAGCGGGGTGGAGTACCCCAAGCACCATGGGCCCGAGTCCCTCGGCTGGCATGCCGCGCAAGACATTCGCGTGCGCAGCCCCACCTTCTCCTTTCCCAGCTGTGACAGCTCGCTCACCCACCCGTAGGAAGGAGAAGTAATCTTTTACCCGTACGAGGACCAGCACAAGTTTGAGTTCACTCTGGCCGACATCAAAAGGTCAGCTTCGTGTGTGTGTGTGTGTGTGTGTGTGTGTGTGTGTGTGTGTGTGTGTGTGCTCCACTGACGCGGTGATGCGTTGCAGTTGGCCCAGGGAGAGGCGACGCAAGTTCTTCCGCATCGCCTACCAGGTGGACGAGGAGATCTACAGCGGGTACCACTCCGACACGGACATGACCGAACAGCAGAAGTACGAGTGGCACTGCAACCATAGGTACGTGTGTTGGTGTTTGGTGTTTAGGTGTTCCGTGCCTTAGCTAACACTCATCTTAGGTTGTAATTCATTTGCATACCAAGAGTTCGTTTATTGCTTACTCACACCACACAACGCACGCCGCGTCGACAGTTGTGAGCCGAACGTGTGGTTCGCAGACAAGGACGTGATCGTGGCAATGCGAGATATCGCCCAAGGCGAGGAGCTCTTCTACGACTACGCCCTCTCCGAGTCCAACGACTTCATCCAGCTCGACTGTCTCTGCGGCTCGGCCAAGTGTCGCGGTACGCTCCCTCATGCACTCGCACACATAGTGGTGGTGGTGATGGCGCTCGACATTCATGACGTGAGGGACACGCCACCACACCCGTAGGGAGGGTTACGGGGAAGGACTACCGGCTGCCGGAGCTGCAGGCGCGGTACGGCCGTCACTTCATGCCCTACATCCTCGACAAGATTGAGCGAGAGCGCGCCGCGTCCTCGTGAACCAACGGCGAGCCAGGGAGGGGTGGCGTAGGCAGGGAAAAGGAGGCAACACTTGCAAATGCGTCGTTTGTACAAGCAATCTTAGCTCTAGAGGGATTCATTGATTGTGGTGGTGGTTGTGTTTGTTTGACTTCCAGGGGCAGAACAAAAGGTGTCTGTCCTCACGTGGGTGGAGGGAACGCCTTTTGCTTCTGTCGGTTGTTCCAGTTCAAACATTCGCACAGCGATCGGAACCAATCGCCGATGTGGTCCGTCTTATTTATACCTGTTATTCACGCGTCAGCGTCGCGGCGTTGTATCGCCCACGACCGGAGAAAACGTGGGGGAGGGCGCGTACAAGGAATGGGCCAGCGGGAGATCTTGATGACCACATATTCGCGCGAGTTGAGTTCGGTGCGCGTGCGGCCATCGAACGACACCCATCCGCGTGTGCGTGCGTCCTCGGGCACCTGCGATCGATCGATCGCGCACGCGCGTACCAAAGAGCGATGAGCGACCTGAGAAATGCGATCGCATGGGCGCGTGGGACGAACCTGTATCCGGAGGGTGACCGAGTCGGGGAACATGATCGGCCGACACGAGAGCGAGTGCGGGCAGATGGGGGTGAAGCAGACGGCGGGCACGATCGGATGGCACATGGTGCCGCCGGCCGAGAGCGAATAGGCCGTCGAACCCGTCGTCGATGAGATGATCACTCTGCGTTGTTGGTGGCGGTGTCAGGCGCCAGCGTATGCTGATGGCGCAAGCAGGGAGGAGGAGGAGCGAGCACCCGTCAGCCTGTATGGTGGTGATGAGAAGACCGTCGCAGTAGCACTCGAGCGAGCACAGATGCGAATCCGGGCCCCGATCGATCACGACCTCGTTCATGCATTGGTATGCTGCACGGCGCAGACCATGCGTAAGCTTCTTAATCCCACAGTCGTGTTGTGTTGTGTTGTGTTGTGTTGTGTTGTGTTGTGTTGTGTTGTGTTGTGTTGTGTTGGGCCTTACCTGGTGAACCAACGAACTCGCCGGTAGGGCTTAGTTTGAAGATCTGAGCCTCGAGCCGTTGCCGCACCGTGAGGCAGAACTCGCCCCGAATCACGCAGGTCAGATGATGTTCGAACTCGGCCACGTCGAACGGCGTCAGGAAGCCGAGCGAGCCCAGCGCGAAGGACACGACCGGTGGCACCGAATACGGGAACAGCGAATTGACGTGCAGGATCGTCTGCGTGGGCGCGAGCCACGGGGGGAGAGCGTCAACCAACTGGTGGCAGTGCAAGAAAGGGGAGGAAAGGGGGAGAGGGCCCATGTACTCCGTCGCCTCCGAGGGTGATGATGAAGTCGACCTTGTTGCTGAGGGGCACGTCCTCGAGGAACTGAGTGAAGGAGGTCAAGTGCGGGGCCTCCCGCTTCTGCACCTCTGGTTCGATCAGCACTGTCATCTTCTTCTCCTTCTCCAACCAACTGTTGTGTCGACACACGGGGCAAGTGCGTGAGCAATCCGTCTGTCCAATTGGGACGGCCATTACGACGTTGAGGGGCGAATTGAACGTACCTAGCCACTGCGCACAGCTGCTGAGTGATGACTGGATCGCGAGGCTTCTTGATGATCAGCACCACGCTCGGCGGCTTCTCCCACAACAGCTTCGTCTGTAATATTAAATATATATAAATAAATATTAATTGTTTCTATCATTTAGAAAAATAATCTCAAAAAAAAAACATAATTTAATAGAACGTACCGCTTTCGAGGAGGTCTTCTGCGCAGTGATCTCGGAGTTGATCAGGGGCAGGTTGATACAGTGCTCAGAGTCGACCTTAATCAGCCGGATGCCGCTCTTGTGCACTGGGAAGGGCGACATCGGCAGACTCGGTTCCACCGACGGCGTCAGGACCACGTCACACCCGCCGGCTGGCCCGTGCACGATCATCACCCGGTTGTCGTCCCCGCCGCCGCGCGGTCCCGTGATCTGAATCTCGACCTCCTCTCGCGTCATCGGCACAACCAAAGCGCTGGTCGCTGCGCCGGCCTTGGCGCTGCTGCTTCCGCCACTGATGCTAGCGCCAGAGTTGACGGCGGCGGACTTATCCTTGTGTCGCTCGCCTTGGCTGAAGAGGCGCACGATGACGTTTTCCTTTTTGTCGTGCTTGTCCTTCTTGTCGCGCTTCTCCTTGGGCGGCGCCTCGCGACCGTGGTCCTTCTCGCTCGCCTCGCGGTCGTCGGGCGATGACGACGACGATGGCGGCGCCCGGTCATGGTGATCTCGGCTGAGCGTGTCAGACGCCGCGCGCAGGTGCGTGCGCACGCCACGCGTGATCTCGGCATAGAGCTTCCCCGGCGTGCTCGACTTCTTGGGCGTGCTCGATCCTCCACCACCTTCGCTTTCGCTTTGTTCTTCGCTTTCGCTCTTTTCTCTCGGACTTGAGTGTTGGCGCCGGCGGGGGCTCGTTATCTCGGGTTCCAGTACGCCGGCGCCACTGCTCGCCTTCTCCCTCCTTCGCTCTTCCTTCTCCTGCTGGTCCTTGGAACGCCTAGGACTGCTCCTGCTGCCTTCGCGATCGGGCGAGAGTTCTCCCTCTGGCTGCGGCTCGACACGCTTCCTGTTCTTGTCGACATGGTCCAGGTCGAGCGGCTGCAGCGCAGGCGCGGCCGACGATCCCTTGTACAGCGTCTCGCTGCTGTGTCGCTTGGCCATGCCCGGCTGCGACGTGGCGAGACGCCTCCGTTCGCTCTCGCTCGAGCTGCCCTTTACAGCTGCGGACACTGGAGACAGTTGCTCGTCGACGGCCGTAGACAGCAACGACGAGACGGCGGACGGCGTCAAGGGCAGCGTGGCCGGGAGCCCCACGACCGGCGCCTCACTGTGCGCGCGCCGCACCTTGCTCCCCTTCTTTCTCCGTTCCGAGCCGCTGCCGTTGGTCCCTTCGTCGCTGTCCGCTTTACCGGCGGCGCGCGTCTCATGGCTCTGTGGGCAGCGCTAGCGTTAGGCAACCAGCCACGACACGACACGGCGTAGACACCAAGCCAAGCAGAAGAGATGTTGAGAGCTGTGATGGTACCTTCTTCTTGCTGGCTTTGGCAACGGACCGTCGGCCGAGGAGCCCAGTCTCGACCAAATACACAACGGGCCATGGGTCCCCGCTTGACTGTTCACTCGTAGGGAGGAAGTCGTCCTCTGAGAGCTCTTCTTCAACAAGGGCGGATAGCGGCCACACGCTGCCCTCAGCATCGCGAAGCTCAAAGTGGGGTTGGGCGGCCACAGGGGACCTTGGCGAGTCGTCGGCCGAAGGAGGCACCAAACCGAAATGCAAGAGGGCGTCGTTCAGTAGATTGCCAAAGCTGTAGCACTGCACGAGCCTGAACGATTGCTCGACGCAGGCGGCTGGATCGGTTGCCCATCTAACCAAAATCTTTCGCGACCGTCCCTTGGCCTTTCTCGCCCTAAATTGGGCCAAGCTGCCGTCCATTTGTGGATTCAATGACTACCGAATGCTTTGCCGTACCGGCCGTGGCATGAATGCTCCTTGGCTTGTGCAGCTCTATCGGCGCGGTTCCTTTCGCCGTGTTTTGCACTGAAGGTTGTAAACGAAACGTCTTCCAAAATTTCGAAAGCTCTTTACGATTAGCGCAAACATGACCTTGGCCGGCCATACCTAAGCAGACCCCAAATAAATGGAGAAGGCACCGGACAGCCCTGCCCAGGGCCACCACGGCGACGAGCCAACTCAGTATTCGGCTGGGGCGATGCTGCAGCAGATGGATGACCTCCGGCGTGCCGTTTCCTACCTCCATGAGTGCGTGCCTCCCCCCTCAAAGCACAGGGCGCAATCGCTAGTGGCGACCTCACCTTATCTACTTCATGTGTGGCAGGTGTATGCATAAGTGGGGGGTGTCATCGTACTTGCCAAGCACATTACCGACATTGCACGTCTTGGACGCGGCCCTGGAGGAGGACAGACGGCGCTTGAACACCTTGACCGCCTTCCTCCAGCGCAACGGCCAAGATTTGGATGGCGCTGGCCAGGGCTACTTCTCCGTCCTCCCCCACGAGGTATGTTCTGCAACCGTGCGCTCGTGCCTACGATCCCGGGATTGACACCTTCACCGTGCAGGTGGTGCTCTCCATCTTGAGCCATCTTTCTCCGAGGGACCTGTTATGTGTGTCCCTCGTCAACTCGTTCTTTGCTTCCATGTGCTCCGATGGGTTCGTGTGGAATGCCGTCTACGACAGGATCTGGCCGCTCTCCCTCTGCTTCACCTCGCCCTGGCACTCACGTCGAAGGAGTCCAGCATCACCTTTTTCCACGCCGACGTCGGTATCGACATCTCCGTCGACAACTCGCGAACCTTCTCGAACAAGCAGTAGCGATAGCGGCGATCAGCTGTGCGTCGACGCTGTGTCTTGGAAGCGGGTGGTGCACCAGCGAGCGCAGACCGAGCGCAACTGGGAAGTGGGCACCTACAGCGTGGTCCACGAATTCATCGGTTTCTCCCCCTCTCAACAGCTGGACGCTCACTGGCACAAGCCTGACCATGCCTGTTTGTAACGCACGCGTGGGTGCATTCTTGCACAGCGGGAGCGCCCTTGTCAGACATGGTCATGAACAGATGCCGTCCCTCGCGGGCACGGGTAGTCGTGGCCTTCTCCACGTACAGCAACGCTAAGGTAATGTCGCCCTTGCAGAAGGAAGTGAATGGCTTGTGGTAGCCTGACTGCTTGCCGTCTTGAACTAGGCCCTGCTCTACGATCTGAACTCTGGCGAGAAGCTGGTACCGCACGCCTCGACTCTCGCTTCGCCTTGTGGTGAGCGTGGCGTGACCTGTGTGTGAGTGCAACTGAATGGGCGGTGAGGAGTCACACACGCTCACCCCGTGGCATGCGTGGCGCAGCAAGAGGTAGGGTCGGACGAGACTGGCCCCATGGGCCTGACGTTCATGGACGACAGCTCACTGATCACGTGCGGTCATCGAGATGGCGGTCTGCAAATGTGGGACGTGGAGACCGGTACGGAGGTGATTGGGACTGGCCCCCAGATAGCAGCATTCCCGCAAAGCTTGACCTTCGCTTCCTGCGCCTCAGGCAAGTGCATTCGAACTTGCGAAGATGCCGACGCCAACGGGGTGGCCCCGTTCGAAGGAACCGAGTGCGGCAACACCGAACTGTCGCACCTGTTCGTTTCGCTGACGGCCAAGAAAGTGGAGGTGCGTCGAGCAGTGGCTATTTGCGCATCGCTCTCCCGAGACCATTCTCGTAAAATTGTGTGTGTGTGTGTGTGTGTGTGTGTGTGTGTGTGTGTGTGTGTGTGTGTGTGTGTGTGTGGTATACCTCAGGTATACGACGCGCGATCATTGTCCCGGGTCATGTCCCTCCGCGGTCACCGCCAACTCCTTGTCTGTGCGGCAGCCCGGTCCTCCAAGGGAGGACGCATCGCCAGCGGCGACATGGACGGCACGGTCATGTACTGGGACCTCCGGTGCGTCACTGCTCGATCATACCCGCGCACGACACCCAGGCGCGCTCACGCACACTCACCACTGGGCGCAGAACGCAGAAGAGTCTCGGCTCGGCGGCCTATAAGGACATGCGCTCGCGCGTGCACTCGGTCGGGATCGACCCGCGGCGGGACGTGGTGGTGAGCAGCTCGGGCATGGGCCACCTGCTGCTGTGGGACGTCGACGGCTACCGCGCGTCGCCTATCCCCACGTTCCAGGTGGGACGGGTGGTCGACAAGGTGCGCACCACTGTGGGCAGCTTCCGCGCATTCCACACCAGCATGGACCCCATCATGGCCGCCCAGTTCCGCGGCCTCGAGCACTTCGTGACCGCCGAGGCGGGCGGGCGCGTGAGCCTGTGGAATACCAAGATGCTGCTCGACGGTGCCTGCCCTTGCCTGCGCTGGCCTGACCTGTGCGGCTGCGGCGTTCACAATCGTGTGACTCGGCTGCTCACCCGTTGCGAATGTGCATGAGCAGGAGCGGTAACGAAGCAGCAGTACGTGTGCAGCCAAGAGCCCGCAGAGGCGTGGAACGAGGTCCAGTTCATGGCTTGCGACGACGAACGAATCGTGACGGGCCTCACCTGCGGCATCGTGCGCGTCCTCTCCTACTATCCTTCACCCTAAATTCCTCACGCTTCAAACACACGGCCATCACACGCCGTTCCTGTTGTGCCGCGAGCGTTTGAAACCCATCGCAAGCGGCCCTGGCCAGTGGGCATGCTGCTGCTCGTGAAGGCGCGACCACTCGAGCAGGACGTCCAGGATCTTGGCCCTCATGGCTGTCACCGACGGATCCTCCCCCGGGAACGGCGGCTGGATGTCCTGCGTGTGCCCTGCACACGCGCGCACGAGGTGAGGCCTCGCCTTGGTGGTCAACAACATGCATGCACACACATTGGGCAGCGTCGGCGTCGCACCTCCTACGAACTGGAAGGCCAGCAGGTCGGGCGAGATGTCGGCTACGGGCGAGAAGCCCCGCACGGGGTCATACGACCCGCTGGTGAAGATGATGCGCGAGTAGGACCCGACGCCGGTGCCCACCAGGTACTTCTCGATGTAGGACGGGTCTGGCGTGACTCCGAACTTGGCCTGGCACACCGGGTGCCACACCTTGTGAAGGTAGTCATTCCACGAGTAGGGCACGAACAGATCGTTCTCCCCATCGGTTGCCTGTTGACCCTCCCCCTCCCCGCGCACGCGCATACACACACGAGCGAATCAGGGGAGTGCGAGTGCGCGTGGTGTGGGGAGGTGGGTACCGCAGGGAGGACGACGGCGGTGCAGACCTGGTAGAGCCACTGCTCCACCTCGAGCACACGGGCTGCGCCGGTGTCCCACAGGTTGGTCGAGTTGAAGCAGGGCACGGGCGCAAAGGTCACATTGAAGCCGAACCGCACCACCTTGCCGATCCTCGCTATCACGTCTTCCCCGTCTTCATTGGCCAGCGCGCATGCATGCTGTGCGTGCGGGAGCAGTGGTCGAGCCGTATCAACGCGGATAGCAAAGGTGTGGAGCCTAGGAATCGGTAGGCGTACCGGCAGGGGCGGGGTGTACTCGGGGGCGTAGAGGGCCGGGAACGGGTAGTTGAACTCGGTGATGAAGGAGAAGGCCCACGCGCTCCACCAGAGCGCGTCCTTGGCCTTGTCCTCGGAGTCGAGCTTGAATTCGGGGCACATCCCGAACGCTGACTGCACCACGATGTCACCAGCAACCAGGTTTACAATCTCACTAAAGTGGATCAGGAGTAGGGGCCACGTACGGCGATCTTGTCACGTCCCTCCTGGACCTGACTGAGCTTATGCATCATGCGATAGGCTTGGGCGATATTCGACGCGCATGTGCGATCTGTGCTGCCCCCCCCCCCCGCAGACACCTCAACTGAGTGATATAATCAAGTGTGTGTGTGAGAGAGAGATGAGCCGGTGACCTTGATCGACAAAGGAGATGGAGACCAGGTGAAACCAGCTCTCAGGATCGGCGCGGTTGCCAAAGAGCGGGGCGGCCGACGCCACGCTGCCCCAGAAGACGTTGCCGTACTTGATGCGAAGGAGGGCCGATAGGAGGCCGCCATAGGAGCCGCCGAAGCAGTAGACCGGATTCGAGGTGTTATATAGCTCCTTCACGTGCAGTACGATGACTGCGTAGTCGGCCAGACTGCTCTCCTAAATTGGTGAGTACATGGGCTCGCGCTCGATTCTGTTGAGGGAGGCATACGCTTGCTCGATGGTGAGCCACCCAAACTGCTCGGGGGTGGGATGCGCGCCGAAAGGCCTGCTCGTGCCGTAGTACCTGTGCTCGGCAGATACGATCAAACCTCCTGTAAGGTTCGTCATGGATCCATCAGCGAGCGCCTCGCAATAGTGATGCGCTGAGCGCATGGTTCATTGAGGCAACGGGGAGTACCGGTGAGCTGTGCGTAGTGGACGGTGACTAGGTATTCGACGGATCCGATCTGCGTGGGTGTCTCAGCGCCCACGTAAACTGCCGCAGATGTGTAACATGCGAACGTCATTTTCAATGGTGAGCTCAATCAAGCGTCGCTACCAGACTTTTGGCGGTGTGTGCTTACAGAAGATAGGCCCGGTTCCGTTCCAATACTGATCGTTGACATAGTAGTTCTGCCCGAACCGCTGCTTCACCTGAAAGTTGAAATGGTCCAATGTCTACGCGAAGGCAATAGAGAAAGTCAAGCTTTGCTTTGGTGCGTGGAGTAAAGAAGGAAGAAAGCCACAACCCACGGGCCCGGTGATTGGCGCGCCGTACCTGATTGAAGACGAACGCCTGGGGGGCTCTGGGGGCAGGGGCGGCGGCGCAGGCCGAAATGCCGAGCACCAACACCAGGAGGAATACTTCCACCACCGTGCGCGCTTGTGTGTGCCCGTGCATGCCCAGAGCGCGAGTAGGTTTTTGGGTTTCCTCGTGGCCAATCCCAGAAGAGCGAAGAGAAAGTCAAGAAGAAACGATGTCTACAAAAAAGAATCAATAATAATAACCATCGCCTGGTCATTTGGCCAGTCCGACTCCTGTGTACATCAATGAAGGTAGGGTACTTCCTGACCGTACTTCCTCCTCTTTTGCGCTTCTTTTCTAAGCTACCCCCCCCCCCCAAAGGTCGCTTTCGCTTTCGTTCTTTTGGCTCTTGCGGTGCTGAGTTCGTCTGGGGTCGAGGCCTTCTACGGGAGCTGCGACGTACCTGGAATCTACTTCTTCGCCTCGCCCTACACCACGAACATGACGTCCGTCGAAATCGTCCACTCCCTTACCTCCCTCGCTTACGCCGGGGTCAACGTGGCTATTGAAGCCACCCACGCCCCGCAGCTTATTGTCGTCATCAACGCCTCTGCCGACCATTTCCTCAACGTCGACTTCACCGCGCTCGACCCGACTCTCTCGAGCATCCGAGTCACAGTCGTACGTTAAACTCTTCCTTTTGCCTTTTTTTGTTTGTTTGTTTGTTTCTAGATTAGTCTTTCATGGCTTCCTGATATTCGTGATTTATTACGGATATTAATTCTTCAACTACTCTATTTTATTTTATTTTATTTTTGTTGTTGTTGCAGACGGACCAGTTCGGAAGTGGCGCGTCGCAGCTGGGATCGCCGAGTCAGGCCTCGTTGGCGCTGAGCCTGGCCGCCACCGGTCTCCTTACCGGCGCGGCTTCGGGAAAGCCCGGCATGAGCGCCGCCTCGCTCGCCGCCGGTGCCGCCGTGGGCTTGGGTCTCTTTGGTATTAAAGCCACGCCGCCAGCCCGCACACCACACACACGAGGCTAACACAATAATCGGGCAGGCCCGCTGGCGTCGGCCGACGAGTCGTCGTCCAAGTGCCCCACCAGCTGGGTGAGCGTGAGCGTTTACCTTCCCGGCACCGTGGTGAACTACACCGTCAACAGCGGCGAGCAGCAGTGCAACCTCCCCTGGTTCGCCGTCGGCGGCGGCTGCAACTACTGCAACTCTACCTTCACTCTCCCGAGCGGAAGTGCGTGTTATTGAAGTCTCGGCTTGCTCGCGACTGCTGCTGTGTGCATGCGTGTTCTTGTGACTAACTTAGCTCCCTGTCCAAACGCCAGTCCCGTACATCTGCATGCCGGGCACGCTCGAATGCTGCGCCGGCCAGGTCTGCGTCCCTTACTCGCTCCCGGGAGGCCTCAACTTCACCAAGTGCTGCGATCCCGTACGCTTGCCAACCCGACTCCGACCCGGACCCAATTTGCGTGTGGTGTGATGATTGACGAACGATCGGGCAGGCCGACTCAGCCTGCACTGGCGTAAGCCCGACTCGTAGCTTCCCGGTGGCCGACGCCGAGCCCTTGGACATTTCGACGCTGAGTGCGCATGCGGCGACCATCCGGGAGTTGGACCTGGCCCAAGCCAGAGAACGTTTCGACGTTCAACAGGCAATCGCGGCCGTGAATGTGCCGCTCGACGGGCACGACGCCGAGTAGTCCGCCCACCTCACTTGCAAGCTCTCGTTTTTTAAAATCTGTAATTCATTTCGGTAAAGGACGGAGTTGCAAGAAACATTCTCTCTGTCACTTTATTGTGCCCGTGGGCGATGCCGATAGAGGTACTCAGGCGTTGGTCTTCTTGGCCACGCTTCGCAGGTTGGCACGAGCGGCGGATGCATCGAATCCGCCGAGCCCCATGCCCGGAGCCCCGCCGCCTCGCCCTTGGCCGCCGGCGCTCTTCAATTGCTTGCGCACGTCGGAGGGATCGAACCCCGCGGGCGCCATCCGCACCATCGCTCCGCTCTCCTTCCTCTTCTCGCCTTCTCCGTATTCATCTCCCCTTCGGTAGCCAACGCCAGCAACATCGTCGCTTCCGTCGTCCCCACGACGGCCCTTCTCCTCCTGCACCTGCTCTTCCGCGCGCCCCGAGTCTGCGGTGGCGGCCGTCGAATGGAGGAAGAGCGTGTCCTGTCCTACTTCGGGCACGCGAAGGTGGTGCAGACGCGACGGATTGCGCTTGAGTGGCCCGCGTGGCCGCGACTTGGTCGGGTGCTGTAGGGTGGACGCTGATGAGCCGAGCGTAGAAGGCACGGACAGTGAGGAGAGCAGCGACGATGCGTCGTCGACCCTGTTGTGCCTCTTCTCATTCCCGTGTTTGTTGTGTGGTCGCCCCGCCTTGTCGTTTGTGTCGACCGCCGGGTTGGCGGCACCATCGTCTCGGTGGTGTTGCTTGCGGTGACGGTCGTCGCTGTCTCGCGCAGAGTCGTTTGCGGGAGGAGAAGAGGGATCGAGCAGCACGGGAGGACGCGAGGGAGTCGTACGGCGAGACGACGGCAACGAGGAGGCAGGCGACGGCGGCTCTGACCCTCGCCGCTTGGTCGCCACTCGCTGTCGTTCGTCCAACAGCGGCTAAACTCCGAGAAAATGGAAAAAAATAATTAGATGTTCATTGTGTCATGCACCTTTCCATGTGAGCAGGTTAAAATATGAACCTTAGATTAACGTAAAGGTAACTGAAGTTAAAACTTACGTAAACTTGAGAACAGCGGGTGGTCGTACGGCTACTTCTTCGCTGGCGCCGCCACAGCAGAGGTTGCCCATGATGGCTCACACGACCGTCTTACGTTGCGAATTGTCGGCGCGTCTCGTCCCTCTGGGTGTGAGTTTAGCTGCACTTGTGTTGCGTTGGTGACCGGTGTGGCTTTCGTTTGGTGCGAACAGAGGCATGTGATTGGCTGTAATCTCAACTATGTCAAGCGTGTGGGCAATGGGTGCTCCGCGTTTTTCGCGTGCTTCCCAGCTTGGGCACACCCCATCTACCACAAGATCGACAAAACACGCTGCGCACTGAAGGCGTCCATCTACTGCTGCGTGTGGTGCAGGAAGCTTTCCACGGCACTACAAAACTCATTCGGCTTTTCAAAGTGCACCCAATGGTCCGCATCCTGTTGTGAGCAGTGGTAAGCAAAGAGACCTGGTAAAGGCAGAGAGGACAAGGCCGTGAGGGAGGGCGCCGTACTGGAATCATCTCGATCTTGGCGTTGGGGAAGAAGGCATGGATCTTCTCGTGGTACTCGGGCTTGATGAACTGGCTCTTGCCACCACCGATGAACAGCGTCGGCTTCTTGTACTGCAGTCCCTCTTGCGGCTCTGCACACGGCGCCGCGCAATGAGAGGGGCACCACTCCTGGTATGGTCGCGACAGGAGAGGAAAGGAGAGGAGACATACGAATGTCCCACGATCGAACGGGGCCGATGAAGCGCTTGAGGGCGTCGAGGTTGAGTCGCCACCGCCAGCTCTTGTCGGCCTCGTGGACCAGGTTGGATACCAAGAAGGCACGCAACAGCGGTTCCTGTTTCGATCCAAACACAATTAACCACGAAATGCGCACGCACGCACGCACTCACTCCTATGGCAAACGTTGGAGAAAGAAAAAGTAAGGGGGAAGTAGTCGTTGCGTACGTGAATGGTGTGAGCCATGATCTTGTCGACATCACCTCGGCTCATGATGGTCGTGAGGTCGATGGATTGCATGATCTCGATGTAGTCCTAGTTGTAGAAACGAACAGTTAAACGCGACCGTAGCAACACCAAGCAAACGCATAGCGTGTGCAGGGGAAGTCAGGGACGCCAGCCAGCGCGTACCTTGTACTTCTCGATCGCTACATAGGAGGTCGGCGCAAAGTCGACGATGATCAACCGGTCGATGAGATCCGGATACTTGAGTGCCATCCGCATGGCCATGTTGCCGCCCTGTAGTGCGATGAATGATTGCACACGCGCGCGAATTAGTGGCCACCGACTCTGGGAGTAAGGGAACAGCCACGCCAAAGAAGGCCGCACGTACCATGCTGTGACCCATGAGAGAGAAGGCGTTGATGCCATAGCGCTGGGTGAGGAGGTAGTGAAGGTCGCCAATCATGGAATCGTAGGAATGGTCAGGGTGGTGCGGGCTGCTGCCGTGGTTGCGCAGGTCAATCAAAAGCGAGTTCACGCTGCACGCAGCTGCGCCACACAGGCGAGAACCGCAAACAATACGGTGAGATGCCAAGCGCAAGAGACGAGCAAGTAGCACGTGCGTACGGGTAATCTTCTTGGCGACGGAGCGCCAGTTGATGCCAGCCCCAAACAACCCATGCACGATCGCCTGTGGCCACAGGTGGCCCGTGTTAACAGAACAAAAAGGCGCTCGGAGAGGCTGGCACGCGTACAAGAGGAGGACGCGAATAGGCCTTGGGCGAGCGAGTGGTGACGGCGGTATTGTGAAGGACCACTGTGCCCTCCGGCGGCGTGGAGTGTGTGCTTGCAGATTGGTACGGGTGCTCCTCACCCACGGCCGAGCTGGGCCCAGATTAAATCAACACAGCTGAATAATTAATGAATTAATGAAATTAAAAAAAATTAAAAAAAGTTGAAGTACCTGAGCTTGCGAAGGAGACCAAGGGGCCGTGTGTGGGAATGAGGGTTGCTGAAGCACACTCCGTAGGGAGAGAGGCTGCCCAAACGATTAATCCGGAGACGCTGCATCGCTTCAGGAAGGTATTGAAAGAAAAGATTTAAGAAAAATACAGCTTGCGCCGGTGTTATGGGAAGGAAACCTGAGAACAGGAGAGGAAAAGAGAGGGAAATAACTGGCGAGCCCGGGCGAAAACGCAACACTTGGCCGCAACCCAAAAAGAATGAAGAAGAGCACCAGCAGCGGCAAGCCTGCGGTCTCACCCGCAGGAAGCGGGGCCAAGAAGGCGGCAGCAAAATCGTCAACGGCCCAACAGAGCAAAAAGATTGGCACGGCTGCCTCACCGCAGCTCAAATCGAGTGGCGAGAAGGACCGAGCGAGCAAGGCAACATCTGCATCCCCTGCAGCAGATGCCAGTAGCAAATCAACGCCAAAGAAGCGACACGAGAACTCGCCTGCAGGTTCGTCGCCATTTTCGTTCCATAAACCATCATCTCCTGCTTCTCCGCTACATCCGTCGCCCAAATCCCACCATGGTGCGCCATCGCCTCTGCGCTCGCCCATGCCGTTCGTCTTTTCGGCCTCAACTTCCCTCTACGCCTCGTCTCCATCCTCTCCCTCTTCTTCCGCCGGTGGCATCAAGTTCGTACCGGCCGGAGCTTCTCCGTCTGCCTCTCCCTCCAGAGGGCCGTCGCCCTCATCGTCGCCTTTTAGGGGCCGCGGTGGCGGTGGCCGTGGTCGTGGCGGTTATGGCGGCGAGGGCTTTGAAGGCGGAGCTGGCCGAGGACGCGGCGGCGGCACCTCTCCTTACCAGCCCAAGGGCAAGAACGGCGGCTACAAGTCGCTGGGCAATAGCGGTGGCAGTGGCGGCCACTATAGAAGCAAGCGCGAGCGGGTGCTGGGGCAGTGGAGCAATGCGGTGAACTACGATCGCGTGAAGAAGGTGATCAACGTCTACCTCAACGAGTTCCAGCTGAAGGACCGCGACCTCGAGCGCTTCATCGTTTGGTTTGAGAGCGCCGATGGCGGCCGGCGCAGCCTCACTTGGCTGCTGGATATGCACGCCAAGGGCTGGGACGAAGAGATGGCCGACAGCAACGACCAACAGAAGCAGAGCGCCGACCCAACGGAGACGTCGACATCTCCTAGGAAGAGCGAGGCCCCCGCGGGCGGCGCCACCAAGCCGCCCGGCATGAACTGGCACCTGCAGGAGAACCAGATCACGGACGAGGGCGTGAAGCTGCTGGTCGCCTTTGCCAAGCGGGTCGACTCCAAGGTCGAGCTGCGCAGGTTCTACCTCTACAAGAACATCATCGGTAAACGCCCGTAGCACTGTTTTCTTGCGTGTGCACTGTGGCCTTGACCTCGCGGGCTGCGGTCTGTTGTGTGTGTGTGTGTGTGTGTGTGTGTGTGTGTGTGTGTGTGTGTGTGTGTGTGTGTGTGTGTGTTGGGCGGCTCAACAGGCGACGATGGCGCGGCAGCCATCGCTTCATTTGTGCGGGAGAGCCGCAGCTTCGTGTTCGAGATTCACTTGAGCCACAACCGACTGACGATCAAGGGTGCGTCCTGCTCCGCCTCTTCATCGCGCTCCGCACAGGGGCTCCCCTGGCTCAACCTTGTCGCATCCAGGCGCACAGGAGCTGTTCATGGCCACCAAGGAGGCTCGGGTCAAGCCGCCCAGGCCGCTGTGGCTCAGGTTCGTCCAGCGATCACCTGCACACGTAAATCAAGCGGACAGCTCTGACGATTGCCGCAATGTGTCGTGTGCAGACTCGAATGGAACTACATCTCGTTCGAAAAGGCAAAGAAGTTTCTGCTAGACGAAGGTACACACGCCCGTCAATTGGCGGCCTCTTGTTGAAACCCGCCTTTCTCATGTGTCTGCTCCCGGTCGTTCTCTTGCTCTACAGGGATCTCGTACTGCCGAGTCAAGGATAGGATGCAATGCGCGCCGTCAAAGTGCGCACGCAAGCCGCCTCCCTTGGTATGGCCGTCCATCTCGTGTGTGCGCACACGCGCTTGAGCTCTAGCCTTTGGTCGGCAGTACTAACCACGCTCCCCTGCAGCTTCACCTCTACGTGGCGGAGCTTCAGTACTCGGAGAGCGTCGGCGCGTCGTCGCGCTTGCAGATGGCCAAGGCGCGGGTGAAGTTCGCCAAGGAACAGGTCGAGAAGTTACAACTCGGAGAGAGCGACGTGCGCACGTTCGACGACGAGAAGAACGCGGCAGCACCGGCTCCCGCCTCGATGGTGACGTCACTCGACAGCAAACCTGATGCCGTGTCATCCGCTGATACGGCCCAAAAGGTCGTTGCCGGTGGTGAAAGAAAGGAGACCGCAGCCAGGTCGGCAGCCGCGCGTACGCCGCGCAAGGACGAGGCAGCTGCGAGAGCGGCGACGCCGGCCGACGCCAGCAAGAAGGTGGGTATCGGGGGAAGCGACGAGGACCTGTTGCGAGACGTGCCCACCTACATCTTCCTCGATACGTGCGCCGTGCTGCGCATGAGCGAGTGGCGCAAGGGCGCCAAGAACATCGAGAGCGACATGGCCCAGTTCAAGAGCGTAGTGGAGGAAGAGGAAGATGAGGAAGAGGAAGAGGACATCGACGACTCTGATTCGGATGTGGACGACGAAGAGGAGGATGAAGAGATGGCTGCCGAAGAGGTGATGAGGATAGTGCAGAAGAAGGTGGCCACGATGAACAATCACACCACGAAGACAAAGAAGAGCGTTGTGCAACAGCAGCGACAGCAACAACAGAAGCAGCAGCGAGGCCACTTCAAGAAGACCGGAAACGCGAGGGGTGGCACTAACGTCGAAGCTGGCGTGGGCACGGCCGAGTTCCCGGTCTTCACATTCGAGAACCTGGTGGAGCGGGCCAAGAAGGGCAAGTTTGGCGAGAATTTGGCCAATCCCGGCGATCAAGTCACCCTCATCCTCACCGGTACGCTAAGCGTGGCCTCGGTCTACATCCTCCATCAAAACTCACCCACCGAATGAACGAGCAGACACGGTGATGCGCGAACTGGATCACCTCAAGTCTAGCAAGCCGGCCCTCATCCGCAACATCTTGTCCCTTCAGGTGCGACTGCCTCACGAGTGTAAGAGGGGAGGGAGGGAGGGAGAGAGAGAGAGCAATCGGACCACCATAGTTGAACTTGTCGCCCTAAAATCCATGCATGGCGTCGGCACCAACAGTCGGACGATGGCTACTTGGCCAAGGGCGTGCATCTCAAGTTCGTGGAAATGCTGGGCGCTCACCAAGGTTGCCCACCACAATCTTGATTCCATGCGCTATCAGCAGTTGACCACCGGCTCTCTCGCGGCTCTGGCTACCTGTGCACAGGCGAACATCTGGTGGCACTGCAGGACTCGTCCATCGTGCAGTCCTATGGCAGGAAGGTCATGAAGGGCACCTCGTCGCTCGACAACGACCGCAAGATCATCGACGTCGCCCTCTTCTGGAACTCGGAGATCGGCGTAACCGGTACATTCGCTCACTCTGCCCTTGACCATGAGATCGCAGTGCTCTGACCCATCTCCCTTGCTTGCGCCGTCGTCCCCACCAAAGGCAACGTGATCCTGCTGACGGCCGACGAAGGCGTGCGGGAGGCGGCCAAGCGACACAACCTGCCCTCGGACCTGTGGAAGAACCTGGACAAGCGCCTCTTCAACACGCTCAAGGTATCTTGCCGCGGGGGGGGGGGTCGCTTATATCTCAATGGGTGTATTCGTTGCTAGTCTTGCCCCAACTATGCACTGAACGCGGTCCGCCAAAAAACAAAACAGAACGATCCGAGCGTGCCGTGGACCGCTTCCCTCCTCAAGTCGTGCATGCCGGGCTGCATGGTGAAGCGCGACGGCAAGACCATGCACCTCACGCCCTCGGTGAAGCCCGTGCAGAGCATCTTCCAAGGTAAGACCAACCACTCGTCCAGTTGGTGGACCACACTCAGGGCCGTGTGCAGCGCTTACACGTTATGCGAGGCAATGTCTCTGACACACACACACACACACACACACACACACACACACACACACACACACACACACACACACACACACACTGTGATTGATATGGACAGAACTAGACAATGCGCTGGTGCTGACGTACATGCTCATGGAGAAGATGAAGACGCTGCAGGACGACAACCGACAGCTGAAGGAGTTTGTATTCGGCGACGTTGAGTCGCGCGTGGGAGCCATCGTCGACGGGAGTGCGGCCATGGAGGGCCTCACCGACCTGCAGGCCGTCCTCGCTCAACGCCATCAGGCCGAAGTCGCGGGCAACATCGACGGCGCTGCCGACGAGGACGAGGTGGATCGACTGGTGGCTGTGACGCGGGAGCGGAGGCGCATCTGGATCGAGATGCTGGGCCAGATGGCCGGGCCCATGTCGCCGCTGCGCATGAAGTCGGCCGAGTCCATCTGGGACGGCGTCAAGGTTCGGGAGGAATTCACACATGCGCAATCCAATTGGTCTCAAGCTCTCATTGGGTGAATGCGCGCATGGATGCTCACAACCGGCGATGGCAGGCGACGAGCGGCAGAACTGGCGGCGGCGGCGGGTCTGGGCTGTCTCAGCTGATGAAGACGGCCGGGTTTCTCGAAGTCGAGGACGACGAGGACAGCGAGGAGGATGAAGGTGTGAATGGAGTGGCACAGGAGGTGGAAGTGGAGGCGGAGGAGGCTGAGGAAGGGCTTGCAAGTGACCAACACGAGCCAGTGAAGGAGGGAGAAGAGGAGCGCACCGGCGAAACTGATGAGGCTCTGCTCAAAGCTGATGCTCCTCTTGCGGCGGCAGGAGTCGAGGCCGAGGAGGCCGTGGGTGGGGTCGAGTGGTCCAACTCGAGCGGTACCGACGAAGATGGCAAGGCGGTCAAGCAAGAAGGCAAGGTGGAAGAGACGGCGGTCGAGCCTCAAGGTACGGAACAGCAGCCTGTTCCGTCGGTTACCGCAAAGAGCGTCATGGAGGAAGGAGCTTGACAGGAAACCCAGAGTACTGGCAGTTTGCCCGTGTTTTGCTGCCATCTGCCATGCATGTGCAGGTGGTACGTTCTTTGGTCTGAGTTGAATACGCAAACTAATTGTCAGTGACTGCCTCTCTTTGTACAATGCAAAGACGACCTGGGTGCAACATCTTTATCTCAAATTCAACACATGGGCAAAATGGAAGGTTAATCTTGAAAGCCTTGCTGTGCGGCAGCATTGAGCAACTTTACACGCTCAGACTGAAGACAGGATGGACTTGTGCAGTGTTAAGCAAGCATCACCAAGTCATGCAAAAGCAAGAACTGGACATTGCAAGTGCAACAAGACCATTCACAACACGTGCCCATGACAAGTGATATGCATGAACCTGCTTCATTGTCTGTATGGTCCTTTACTGGTCTTCCATCAAGGTTTTGCCAGTGCACCATGCGCAGTCAATGTTGACCACAAGCTGTGTGATTATGATTTGTCCACAAAAATGAGGGTATAGAAAGAACAGCAAGCAGCTTTTCATTTCTTTGCACCACAGTACTAGCAACATCAACATTGCCAGCAACATGTCTACCCATTGTCACTCCAAGCAGGATTGGGTGGTGCACAATGCAAGGAAGGTGACCAAGGATGAGCTCACAACTGCTCTGGAAGAGGCTCAGCTGCCTGTAGGGTGCACCAAGCAGGAGTGCTTGCAGACTTTAAAGAATTACTGGGAGATGATTGCAAGGGAGGAGAAGGAAGTTGACAGCAGAGCTCAACTAAATCCTAGGTGAATATGGTGCACATCAGTCTGATTCTGCAGAAGAGCCCATAGAGAACAAGATGCAGGTGCCAGAGCAGGAGACAGCAGAGGAAGGCCCAGGAAGCTCTGAAGCAATTGGAGGCAATGGCAAGGAGAAATGCAAAGGCATTAAATGCCACACTCAACAACAGGGGCAACGTTTGTCCTGCATTTTTGACATTCATGCCATTCTGGATGACTGCGTTCCCGCCTTTTTTCTTTTGTGTGCACACTACAAACCCTCTGAACGAGTTATGGAAGATGAGGCCAACAACATTGCCTGGGGAACAAACCTGCCCAGTGACAAAGACAACAAACCTGCCCCCTGGCTTTGTTTGTTGGACTGGGCAGGATCGATTTCACTGACCAAGTGGTTTGAGCACACAGAAGATCAATAAGCCCAAGTGGCTACAGTTGGTCAGTGCCAAGGACTGCCAGGGCGCCATGGGGGACATGGTCTTTCCAACAATTAGCAATGGGGATAACAAAGCAAAGCTTGTACAAAAGAAGCTCATCGCATTCCTGACCAAGCTGTGCAAGCAAGCTGATAGGCAAGCTGATGTCCACGATACACACACTAGCGCTCTCCTGCGCCCCACGCCCATGAGCCAAAAACCCACTGTCAAGCCTGATGGTGCTCTGTTCACCTCCCATAAGGCCCCAACAAATGGCACCCACGTCGTCGCCATCTTCAACTTCAAGAAGGGCACAGACGCCAAAGCTGATGTGGCCCAGGTCCTTACCTACTGCCTGTGTATTCTGGCCATTGAGCAGCCAGACAGGCATGAGGCCTCCAGCTTCCTGCTCAATGGCGTGAATGTTGTGTTCATCCAGGTCTTGCGTTCTTCGACCTTCAGCAAGCCACTCTATGAGTACCAGTTTACACCACCACTGCCGGTCCTGCAAGGCGAAGGTGATTACAGCACTCTTCCAGAGGGCATCCAATGGCTGTACTCATTCTTTGCCACAGGTAGCTATGTGTTAGGATTCAAAGTTGTTAACAATCCCTTCAATAGGACCTTCGTCCATTCTACACTCCACAGCTGCAGGGTGTATTCTGTGCTCAACAATGATGACAAGGTCATCAAGCTCTACCACAAGGACGAAGTGAGCCATGAAGCAGGTGTATTGACCCTGCTGGCGCAGCAGGGCATACTGAACATGCCACAGCTCATTGAAGTGGATTTGGAGGGTCTCATGCTGTCTCCACATGCCACCAACCTCCGGCTTGGTAAATTCACTCTACATCATACTCTCCAGGCACTCAACACGCTCCAGGCAGTCCATGAGAAGACTGGTCTTGTCCATTGGGACATTCAACCAGCCAATCTGCTGCTCCAGGGCAATGGCAATATTCTGGTCAACGACTGGGGATTCATGGTCCCTGCGAATGAAGAGCATCCATATGGCAGTGCTTTCATTCATGCCAGTGACACCATCCTTGGGTACATCGCTGAGGGCAAGACAACCTTCACAGTTGGGCCGGCAGATGACCTCATCTCCCTGGTGCGCACAACACTGGTGCTCAACTTTCCACATGCCACCATAGCCATAAATGGAGTGAACAAGACCAAGTATCCGCCTGTGCTCACTTGCCAACTAATTGAAGGGTGGAAAACCTGGATGCCGTGGAAATGGATCAAGCTACAGGCCTTGGCAGAGAAGTGTGATTACGATGGGGTTAGACAGGGGCTCAAGCAATTGATCCCCCAACCCTGAGGTCTGCATAAACAGGTGTTTGGACGCGCAATGTTACACCATTAGGCTGGGAAGGAAGCAAGTGTCATTTCTGTGCGTCCAGTGAACAGTGCCCTCCACGAGGTTGACCACAGTAGAGGATCTGCTCTCGATCTTCTTGGCTAGGTTGTCCTCTCACGACTGCGTTGCACGAGGATCAATCCACACGCAGAACAGAGAGAGTGTTAGGGCGTGGCCGCTAATCAGATCATGCACACTGCTCCAGGACCACTCAAGAGGTTTGTGGTGCAGACGGGGGCATCACACGTTCTCCTCTCGCACATAGTTGAAGTGTATGAGGTATTCCTCAGTAGTGTGGGCAGAGTCGCTAGGGTGTCGTCGTGGTCCGTTCCCCCTACATTATCCCAGTGTGCCTGCGCTCCCTAAGTCAATGCTGAGCTCAGCTCCCGCCCAAGGCTGGGCAGACAGCCTCTCTGGTTAGCGAAGCAGAGCAGACTGGGTCAGCGGGGAGCGCCAAAGGGGAGCCGTGTATGTTGGCCGGTGTGGAATGCACCAGCAGGCAGCCGTTGTCCCAAATGACTCACCTTAGAGTCGGCGCGTGACCCCTCCCTTCCCTCGTGCTGATCACGCGGTCAAAAGGCGGCGAGCAGGTTCGCGGATGTTGCAGGGGTACCTGAATGGGAGAGCTCTTGACGCGGAGGTCACCCTCATCCACTCTGCAGCGTTGCTGTAAGACCTGCGTGCTGCGACAACATCAGATGAGCCAGGGCCGATGCGCGCGAAAAGTCGTGGCGTCAGTGATCAGGCAAGCGGAATGGCAACGCCCACAACAGAAGGACAGCCAGCAGTGACCACACTCAATGAGCTGGCCAATAGGCTATCGTGCTTTTTCCGTTCTCGTTTCCCTCAGCTTTATCCTTAACGTTTCTGGACGATTCTGTCGACACCGCGGTTGCTTGAGCGCCGTTGTCCTTCAGGCCCCTGCGCACAACACAACCACGTTGTTCAGACAAACAGACAAACAGTAATGGATTCGATTTATGACACCGGCTTCGTAGTGCTAGCTGCGGGGACGGCCGCCGCAGGCGCGCTCATCTCCCTCATCTCCTACTACGTTTGGGGTCGACCAGCCGACACGGCAGCCCCAGCAACAGACAAAGGTCCTGCTCATGATTTACGTGACGAGGCACCCACCAAAACCGCGCCAGTGACCGAGCAAGAGCCCCTTTCGCCCCGCGGTAAAGACAATCCCACAACAGCTGGAACCGTTTCAGGCAGCCTGCTAGCTGTTCCCAGTGGCGGCTCTGCTATCCTGGTTTCCCCCATCAAGGAGAGAGCTAGGGCACCACCGCGCACTCTACCCTCCCGTGGTCACCACAAGGCACGACCTGCCGTCGATCCGCGGTCTGAGTTCCAGAAGCAGCTAGATGAGCAGGCCACAAATGTGCAACAAGGTATGCCCCCCCCCACCCCTTCACGCATGCGCCCTTCTCACGCCTACCGTGGGCGTGTGCAGCGTCGGTGGAGAGTGCTTCAAGCAGTTCGGCAAGCGTGCCCCAGCCATCCAGCAGGCCTGCGTCAAGCTCAGTGTCTCCCTCATCCCCGGCCGGTCGTGGTCGTGGTGCGCCCATGGGCATCGGTGGCCAGGGCATGGCAATGCAGGACCTCGCAGCTGCGCGTGCCCGGATGCGCAAGACCGACCAGTGACTACGACGACCTGCCGCCAACCCGGCGACTTGTGGAGAGGGCAAGCAATCTTCATCTTCCTTGTCAGGAGGTGGAAGCCAAAGGAGAGTGAGTAGTCTAAATGAAGGTGTACATAACGTAGTAGATAGAACAAAGCGAAGAGATCTTATTCACAACGCTTAGCGGTCATGTCTCGAAACGATGCAACGATT
This sequence comes from Acanthamoeba sp. SK_2022b, assembly GCA_027943245.1. Taxonomy (NCBI): domain Eukaryota; phylum Discosea; order Longamoebia; family Acanthamoebidae; genus Acanthamoeba; species Acanthamoeba sp. SK_2022b. The sequence goes on along the minus strand of JANDJZ010000127.1, from coordinate 15,613 downwards.
GGTGGCCTTCAGGCGATGTTGCCCTGCGAGCGCCTTCGCTTGGCGATGCGCTTGGCGGGCGACGCAATCTTCTTTGGGGAGTTGAGCGACTTCCTCTTGGCCAGCCGTTTGCGGTTGGGCGTCGATGGCGCCTGATGCGATGACGCGGACGATGTGGCCTTCTTGACGGTTTGATTCGAGAGCATGGCATCGTCCTTGGCCATGGTGGCGGCGGCGCTGGTAAGGTAGCAGTGCCGACACACGGCGATGTACTTGTCGCTGCCTCCAATAACCTCCACGGCGGTCTCCGAGCCCAACCGCTGCGTGAAGCTGTGCACAGGAAGCACATGGAATAAGCGCCAGGCGGTTGGCTTCGACAGTGTGCTGCGCGAGCGTTTGATTGGAAGCTTACCTGGCATCCCTGGAGCAGGACATGCACACGGCGGAGAGCTTCGATACGGACTCGGCAAGAGGGATAAGCTCGAGTACTGTGCCAAAGGGCTGTTAAGGCGTGATTAGACAAGATCTGGGACGACAGTTGTGCAGAGCAGGGCTAGCGATCAAAGGAGGAGCACCTTGCGTTGGAAGGTGCCGTCGAGCGCGGCGACGATGACGATCTTGCCGAGGCTTGCCATCAACTCGCAGAAGGGAACGATGTCGCAGAACTGAGAAAGCAGCCGATGGTCAAGGCAAATCGAACTTGGCTTAATCAAAGCAACAGAGATCCAAGGAGTCCGTACGAACTGGCCTTCGTCAATGCCAATGCAGTCAAAGAGCGCAGCCTCTCTCTTCACTTCGTTGAGCTTGGTACAGGAGACAGCCGCAAGCATTTGTCTGGACGGAGCAACTGATTAGTTAAGATTGCACTAGCCGCAATCTTGCTCCGAAATGGATGTGGAGCCATTTGATAAGAATAGATTGACATGGGCGTGTGCGGGAAGAGATACCGGTCATGAGTGGCCATGTTTTCGACGCTGTAGCGCGAGTCGGCCGCATACTTAATCACAAAACAGCGTTGCTTGGCGATTGTGTGTCGCCTGATCCGTCGGATCAACTCAGTGCTCTTACCGCTGAACATGGGACCCAAGATCACCTCGAGCCTTCCTGCATTGCGCCTCTCGCACTCCATCTTCGGGTTTTCGGCGTGAATAGTAGTTGTGGGGTGCGTTCAAGTGCCTTCAAAAAACAAGGTCGCAACGTTCTTTCTTTAACGACGAACGTTGTGTTTTCGTTATCCGACCGTTGGGACGCTTGGCGCCAATTCTCGAACTGCCCGTTAGAGGATAGTTCCGTTCCAAACCAGCAACTCGCCACACGCTTAGGACAGTTTCGGTCACTGGCTTGTCCATGGCGCCGAGTGCCCACACGGAGGCGCAGTAAAGGACAGCAAGCAGAGTGCTCGAGCACAAAAAGGATGCTGTTCCGCTACCGGGAATCGAACCCGGGGCGCCTGGGTGAAAACCAGAAATGTTACCGACTACACCATAGCGGATGTTGTTGTATTCTCACAAGATGTCACAGCGTCTGCCCCCTTTAAATTTTTCAACGCTGTGCCCTTTCGGAGTCAGGTCAATTAGACATCATCGCCGATAATGCGTGTCGGCGCTTCCTCGGTCGGTCATGGGTAACTATGTCACCACGAATAAGAAACGCAATGCCAAAGCCAGCACTCGTCTTTGCGCTAGTTCTGGCCATTGCTCTTCTTATTCTCTCCCACTACCAACAAACTACACGAATCACAAACGAAATGGCCAGCACTGTCGCAAAGCCCACGCTCACCTACTTCAACCTGTTGGCTCGCGCCGAGGTGCCTCGCCTTCTGCTTGAGGATGCTGGCGTGGACTACGACTTCGTGGCTGTCTCCAACTGGCCCGAGCTCAAGGCTCAGCTCACTGCCTCGGGCAAGCTTGCCTTTGGTCAGGTCCCGCTCTATGAGGAACCCGGCCTGACGCTCGTTCAGAGCGCAGCCATCGCTCGCTACCTGGCTCGCAAGCACGGCTACATCGGCACCAACGCTCACGAGGAGGCTCTAATTGACCAGGCCAACGAAGGCGTCAGTGACACATTCACGGCCATCGCCACTGCTATCTTCCGCACGCCCGCCGACCAGCAGGCCCAGGCCAAGGAGAAGCTTGTGAAGGAGACCCTGCCTGCTCAGCTGACCAACTTCGAGAAGCTGCTCGAGAAGAACGGCAACAACGGCTTCTTTGTGGGCTCCAAGCTGAGCTATGCGGATGTGAGCCTGTGGGTGGCTCTCCAGCTCGTCTTCAACAGAGTAGAGGGCAGCCGCGACTCCCTGCTCGCAGCATTCCCCGCCGTTAAGAAGCTCGTGGACAGCGTATCGGAGAGGGAGCGCGTCAAGTCTTACCTCAGCCGTGACGTGTACAACACCAACAAAAACTAGGCCCCCAGACCGTAGCTCTTGTTGCTCTCTTACTCTTACCAATGCACATAAAGAGTTACTACTTGATAGCACTCATAACTACTGCACACTGCCTTCGCACAAGAGTGTGCCTGAACATACTGGGCCCTCATCTATTGCTAAATTACCTTACGCATAATTTTGTGCCTCTGCCCTAGTGGGTGGTTATTGAGTCACAAATTTACGCATATTTTACCATTCTATCACGTACTGTGTGCGGTCCTCATGCCTTATATCTACCAGGGTTGTGGTGATTGTGTGATTGAATCACAGAAATGACATTCAACCACCTCTTGCACCAAATGTGAGGTCCAGTTATTGTAAAATTGCTGCTTGTGCTGAGCTCTCTAAACCACATATCCATACACCATGAAAAAACAACATAAAATGGAGATATTGAGTTATGTGTGTTTCTAATTGTTCACCCAGATAGATGGCAGGTGTAAGTGTAGCAAAGAGAAGCTGCATGAACATTGCACATGTATGTGTGGTGCAGGAGGTGCACTGGGAAAACCTAGGTGAAGCAGATGAAGTCATGAGGTGAAGGAGCTGCACCATCAGCATGGTCCATGCATGCAATGAAAAAGCAAGGATTTTTTTGAGAAGTTGGTATGGTATGCCATGAACTGAGTGTTCAGGAAAATGAGACACTGCTCCTTCTGTAGACATTTAGGACACCTTCCCAGACAGGTGCTGTCTACAGAAAAAGAGTCACTGTCTCATTTTCCTGAACACTCAGTTCATGCCTTGCCTTATCAAATTACCTCTTATAACCCTGGTGATGGTACAATGTTGGTGGCTTTTGTGAGCATTCCATTTGTGGTGTTGTTGAGTTGTGATGGTGTGGTGGTGTTGTGGTGTTGTGGTGATGGTGAAGATTTCAACACCAAACCACCTGTCCATCTCCACAACAAGAAAACCAACACCATTGAGTGAAACCATCTATTAAAATTAACTTCATAATCACTTCACTCTCCATTTTTTGTGCCTCTCCATTGAATGGACACTCTTGCTTCAATAAGATTGGAATTTGTCAAGTTTTTACCAAAATGACTTTCATTTTAACTGAGTGTTCAGGAAAATGAGACACTGCCCCTTCTCACAATGTCTACAGTTTTCAACAGTCAAATTAGCAGTAATGCAGCTGTAGACATTTACGACACCTTCCCAGACAGATGCTGTCTACAAAAAATGAGTCACTGTCTCATTTTCCTGAACACTCAGTTTTTTATTGCAACAGCCATATACCCCTACCTAAAAATATTGTGAATTGCAAATCATTGCTACTTGGTCAAAAGCTGGTTAATTTGCCAGATGACTGCTTTCCTGGCAATGATTGCACAAAAAACGCCAGTCATTTTCACTGTTTATGATAATAGAGGTGGTCAATGATTATAACCAATTTACTCCACATTCCTAATATATTAATGCAAAGTTTCCAGTGCTGGCCCATTCTGACTGTTGGGTACTCATACTCAGTTCTGTGTTGGTCTGAAGCTGTTTATCTTGCTGGGAATGATACCAGATTGCTGCTTCTAGCTGAAGCTGCAGAACAGATCCCAGCCCCAAAATAAGGAGCATAAGGGTAATTGAGTAGACAAAAGAATGCTGTTCCGCTACCGGGAATCGAACCCGGGGCGCCTGGGTGAAAACCAGAAATGTTACCGACTACACCATAGCGGATGTCCGATATCATTATCATCTCCCGCTAACCGGTCTATCATTAGCACCGTAGAAGGCATTCTCCGCTCTTACTGTGTTAACCGGTGCGGTGCCGGGCGAGTGCCCCAGCTGTCCATGACCTGCCTTTCTCCGTTAACGACCTGAGCTTTAATGGAGGTGCGCAGTGCAGTTGAGCGTCCTGACCGTCCACTCGGTGCCGCGGAGCGTGAGCTCGCTTGTGGCTGTGTTGCTCAACTCAAACCTAAATAGCCTCGAGTCCGTTCCCAGCACACGGCGAAGGAAGCATCTGTACGCACGCACGTGCATACGCAGGGAGCGGAGTCAGAATGTACAGCGGTTAGCGCGATGGGGGGGGGGGTGAGAGCCGGCGCACCTCAATCCGCAACCGTGGCTGACAATTGCGATCTTGAGCTCGCGGGGCTTCTTGGGCGCGTCGCTGCCGGTCTCCTCTTCCTCCTTGCAAAATTGTTGATAGAGCGGAAGTACGGTGGAGTCGAAGAAGGCGTGCATGCGCTCCTCGACTTCCTTCTCTGACTCTCCGCCGGGCGTACGAAAGTTGTGGGGATCGGCCAAGTAGTTCGCCTTGTCGCCACAGCGATGAGCACAGCGTGCGATCAACCAATTGCACGAGCGGCGTACGCGAGGAAGAGAGGCATACCAGTGTCTCTCCCACGAATAGGTGATGCGCAGACTGGCCTTCCCACTCGCCTCGGAAGATCTCCACGATGTCAGGCGAAATGGTGATGGGCGCCTTGATCCCGGCCTCTGCGCAGCTGATCTGCTCAACCATCAGACGCGTTGTCGTCCGACACAACCACGTGAAGGACAATACGGAGGGTGCATCGCTAGGGGATCGCAGACCGTCGCGCCAGCGTTGTGTGCAGAGTGGTGAGGAGGTACCTTGGCGGTGTCGGTGGCACGGACGGCCTCAGAGGCGAAAACGTGGTCAAACTCCACCCCATGATGTCGCCAGTACTGCCCAAGTTTGCGGGCCTGCTCCTTGCCTAACATGGCGTTCACAAATTTCAATCCGATCCTCTTATGATTTATTTTTTTCAGGATTTAATATGTAATAAATTGGAACGGCCACGGCCTGAGTACCCTTGTCAGTCAGCTGGACGTGGTTATTTCTTCCAATGGCGTGGATGAGGTTGGTTTCTGCCTGTGCGTGCCGGACCAGCACCACCTTCAACATCTTGTCTTGGTTGTGGTGGAAAGAAATGGAACAGGAAAAGCCCCAGAAGCCCGCGCTAACTCCGCCACAACAAGCGCGTGTGAAAGTCTTATTGGTCATACAGTAACGGTTTAATGCTCACTGGTTTCTGCTCTAGAATCCCATCGCCGGGAGGATGGCATCGGACCCTATCTCGTCCATCGACCAGAACGCCCAATCTGAGCTTCCGTCGTTGCCTTCCGTCTTCCCCGATGACGTCGGGGCGGGCTCGGCCTTTCTTTGCTGTTCGCTGCAGCTTTCGTTCGTGTGGCTCTCAGTGCCTATCAGTTTCGCTCTTTCCTGCTGCGCCTTGGCGCGGCCGAACTTGGGCAGCTCGATCTCGTCCCACGATTCGAAGCCCATCCCAGCACCAGCCACGCCAAAGTCGACCGACGGCGAACCCGTGTAACCGGCGCCGTCATCGTCATCCGTCGACATGCCTTCCTGCTGCGAGCTGTTGTCGCAGCTGTTATCGTAGACGTCCTCCGGGCAATCCCGGAAGTTGAGGAAGTGGCTGATGTCGAGACCCTCGCCAGACTCAAACAGTTTTTCGAGTGATTCCTCCTCCTCTTCTCTGCCACTTGATGCGGGGTGGCACGCGCTGCTTGGCGACGTTTCGTTCTTGACCAATGGCTGGTGCGCGACAAATTGTGTCGACAGCGCGTGTTCATGCGTGTGCAGGTAGGGGCGATTCCCCGTCGCGACCGTAGCCGTGAGGTCATCAACGGAGAGTGCCAGGAAGTCTTCGTAGCCGCCCGCACCGTCCTCTTCGAGGTCGTCCTCGTAGCTCGGCTCGGCTTTGATGAGGGCCAGGTCCGCCTTCCAGCCGGCCTCTGCGGGCGCGTCCTCGTCGAACCGACAATATTGCTTGTAAGTCCGAAGCTTCACAGAGTGTCGGGCGCCCTCGACCCACTCGCTTGCGCAGGTGGCCTGGCCCATAGCGGCTCGAGCCTCGCGCTCCTGGCTGATGAGGCTCTCCATTTCGACCAAGAGTTCCTTGAGGTACCAGTCAAGCCGGACCTTCTTCTCGCGCTCGGCGGCCAGCTCCTCCCGGAGCCGCGCCCACGAGGCCTGTTGCTTGGGTGTGAGGCACGTCCGCCTTCGCTTCGCCGCCCCAGAAGTGGAGTGCGACGAACACGAAGTCGCCGTCGAGGACGCAGACGAAGCTGACGCCGGCGAGGCGTAGTGTGCTGTTGTTGTCTCGCGCTGTCTCTTCATAAAGGCCGCGGTTTTGTCTAAGTGCAGTGTAGAAGAATGGGCAAGCGAGTGCGAGCTCAGTGAAGATGTCCCGGAGAGGGGGCGGGAGTACGGCGCTGGCTAAAGATAACAGACAAATAACAGTCGGCGGTGTTTGAAACGGCCGGAGCAGGAACTCGCGAAACCTCTCGACCCGCGGAGTGTTGATAAAGCAACCAACGGGAACAGGGCACCAATACGCACTCACACTCCGCCAATCACATGCCCCGGTCAACCAATGCGATCCGCTTCCCGTGTACCGGGTACCCGTAATTCCAGATTAGCGTGGACCGATTGGCCCCTTTTATCTCTCCGATCCTGCCGCATGAGGTGACACCACAATGCTCAAGATGGACCGCAGACATCCATCGATGCTCGTCCAAGCGTCGCACGCATTGGAGGACGGGAGCGCTCTCGCCAGACGCGGCCCAGGGTTGTACTTGGCTGTGTTTTAGACACTGTGACGGTGGTGCCGCCGACAGGAAGGGAAAACGAGTACAACCAGTAAGCCGCCGTGGCCGTGGTGCCGGGCCGTGGGATTTCCCTCTTACGTGACCGGTGCAGTGCTACGGCTTGGTGCCCACCTGGATCCACGCGAGCCGCGGAGGCGGCCATGGAGGCCCTGTCTGGGCGCTTAGGCCAGCAGGGACTCGTCAAACTCACGTCGCAGGTGCTTGGCGTAGTACTGGTCGCTGGTGTAGAGGAGCTGACCGTTGGGTAGAAACGTGTGCAGGAGCATCAGCATCTCCTCGGGCCTGTTGAGAAGCTGCACGCACGCACGCATGCACGCATGCAAGGAGGCCGGGTTGGTGAAGCGTGCTTAACCACCGACGTGTGTGTACGGGGATGGCCACCTCTTTAGGCTTGGTCAGGATGCTTGGGCTCTTGAACTGTTCGACGAGCATGGAGGCGAAGTGAGTCAGAAAGTTGGAGGCCAGGTACTGGTTCTCGTCCACTTCGCATATCGCTACCAGCGCCACTCTGCCACGGTGCGTGGGGCACGCAAAAGAGTGAAGGTAGTGAGGCATAGATACCTCGCCGGTACCCTACGATCGAAGCTCGAGCATTAAGAAGTCTACGCACTTCTGCACCTGTTTCCACAGGACGACCTTGGGTTCGGCAAACATGCCCGTTTCCGTACTCAGTCGCAGTACGCCTTCCACCCGCTCAGCCTTTCGCTTCGTCGCCTGCGCTCCCCTGGGAAAGCAAAAAAAGAGATAAATATCGAGACATATAATTCACATACCGTGCCCGTAAATAACAATATTAGTCACGATTTAAAAATAAAGGCCCAATTCGTCGATCACCAAAATAAGAATGTAATTCTAAGATTAATATATTAATGCGGCAAGTACGCTTCAAGGGTTTTAGCTGATCGGCTGGTCGCGGAGGTGGGCTTCATGAGCGAAGCCAGGCTGTCGGCGCATTGTGTTTGAAATTGAAAATCCTTGTGAATGGCGCGCACAATGCGCTGCTCCCGTTCTTTCTTCTTTATGTCGTTTCCCTCCTTGTTATAGAAGACCGAGAGGCAAACAAACGGTTCTTTCTCCTTGTCCAACGAGTGTAGAATGAATCCAAACACCATTACGCGCTTTGTCAGTTCGATCTCTTCCTCTCTTTCCTTTTCCCCACCCTTTTCCCTCAGGGCTTGCCTTTTTTCTCCCCTAACGCCCAAGTGTTTTGGCGCCAAAACGACCGCCCCAGCGTTTCTTCCCACTGCAGGTCCAGTTCGCTTTAATTGATTCCTCCTCTTCCTCTCCTTCAGCCTTTCTTCTCTTTTACAGGTACAAGAAGTGTTTTAAGGTTTGTCAGTGCCTTATCTTCAGTGCCGGTTCACTATTGCTAATCCCACGCTAAACACTCGGCACAGATCCAGCCATGGATTTTTGGGATGGGTGGAAGCTGAGTTACTTGACTCAGGCCTTCACTAACCAACCCCCGTCGGTTACGGGAATGGAGATGGGCTCCGGAAAGGAGTTCGCCAGTGGCAAGACGCCCTACTCCAGCAGCTACCGCTCCTCATCCTTCACAGAGCAGACTCTTGTCTGGGAAGCCTGTACGATGTCCTCAAACGCTCACATTTTCGCAATTTTGCCCATTCGCTGGGATCTTGATTTTCGCCCGTTGATAGTTGAGATTTTTTACATTCTTGTGCAGTGGCCCTGAGTACGCAGCTGAAAGACTTCATTGTAGAGGAAATGCACGATCGAAGCAAGGTACGGCGTCACCGCTGAGTGCACACAGATCTGTGACTGCGCTCGCTCACGCGGACGTGGCCTGCAGATCATTCGGTGGCGTGAAGCTGCTGAAGAGACCAAGAAGCTAAGCATCACATCGCTGGACCAACTGGAGATCGGACGAGACTACAAGACCGAGCAGGGGATCCCCATCAAGCGCCTGCCCACCAATGAGCTTGACATTGCAGGTTCGCGTCTCTGCCTCTTTATCAAATCCTCTAGCATGGCACCAAACAGCTCTCTCAACAGGCAAGATCCTACTCAAGGTTCTTCCTCAGCTCGATGGACGACAAGGAGTTACCCTGCTCGTGCGTCTCCCACTCTCTGTCGGTTGCGTGCTTGGCCGTGCGAGCTGGATGTGTGCGTGCTATTTTCGTGGCTGCTCTATGCCTGCTTACGATCCATTTGGTATACACACAGAAAGCCTACTTTGCTGAGGGCACGGGTAAGGTTGCCATCGAGTCGTTCTCGATGCTCACGTTCAGCGAAGGCATCGGCATCGCCCTGCACAGGAAGGATGTTGACAAGGTAGCCTCGCAGGACGTCTTCCTCGTCTTCTCGCTCGAGGAGATCCCGCTCGACCAGAAGTACATCCTAGCGCCGCGCGAACGCAAGGGCGAAGTGGAAGCCGGCGAGCGACGGATCAAGATCAAGCGGATATCGGTCAAGGATGTCTACATCAGCTACCGACGCAGGGAACTCGTCGTGGGCGGCAAGCTTGCGGCCGAGGCGCGTGGCGGCCTCAACTTGGGGTCCATGGTGGGGGTGCTCAACCGCGAGCTCAAGCTCAACTTCAACATGGCCGGCAACTTGGCCGGCGGTGGCCAGCTCGCTCTCGGAGGCGTGCGGAAGAAGATCGACTTCAGCTCCATGGCCAGCACCGTTGGGTCCTCGCCAGCTCTACCAGCGACGCCGTCCCCCACTCGTGGTTCGCCGGCCTCGCGCAAGACGAGCTCTGTCATCGCCGAGCAGGCAAGCAGCCCCACAATCGGCTCCAAGCGAAAGATCGATGATAAGGAGAACCAGCCAAACAACAGCGAGTCGTCGCCCGCGCGCGGGTCGCCCAAGCGCGGATCACTGACGCCGGTCAAGACTTCGCCGGCCAAGCGCGCCAAGCCCAGTCCCCTGCGAGCGTCGAAGCTGGACCAAACGAACGCGCTTCCCGCTGCCTCCTCGCCTCTCGCCACCAACACCGCCTCGGCCTTCTCCAACTCTTCCTCTATCGCACCGCCTACCGCACCCGTCGCCTCCTCTCCTGTCACCTCCTCTGCCCCTCTGTCCCACTCCACCGTTGCTCACGTGCCCGCGAGAGTCGCGTCACGCACTAAGCCTCGGCCTTCGGTCTCGATGGGCCTGTTGGACCTGCTCCCCACTCCTCCCCCTCCGGCTGTCCCTGCCGCTTCGTCCTCGACGCCTTCCAATACCCTCGCCGCCCCGCCAGCTCAGCAGCCTGCGCCTGCCAAGCTCTCGCTTGTCGCCGCCCCGTCCAAGACTGCCGCTGCCCCGGCCCCGCTGTCGCGCCGCCAGCTCGGCAATGCGCCATTGGGCATGAAGCCCGTGTCCGCCACGCAGGGCCTCAAGGACCTCTTCGCCCCGGCGGCCCCGGCCTCTGCCGTCACTTCGGGCAACCCGACCAACGCCGACTCGACGTCGTCCGGCTCCGTATCCTCGTTGCCCTTTGCGTACATCCCCTACGCCACTATCGACCCGTCGGCCCTCGCGGCCAAGGCTGCTGCGGCAGCGGCAGCCACGACCACTAGTGTGGCCGTGCCTACCTCTGTCGTTCCCGCCGGTCCGTGTCCTTTACCGCCTCCTCCGCCGCCGCCTCCCACTGCCATGTCTGCCGTGGCCAAGCGACTGCAAGAGGGCAAGAACATGGCGCGCAAGAAGATGCGCACGCTCCACTGGAGTATTATTCCCAGGGTTTGCTGCGCCTCTCTCTCTCTCTCTCTGTGTGTGTGTGTGTGTGTGTGGTGTGTGGTGTGTGGTGTGTGTGTGTGTGTGTGTGTGTGTGTGTGTGTGTGTGTGTGTGTGTGTGTGTGTGTGTGTGTGTGTGTGTGTGGTCTCGGTTTTGGATGTTACGCTCATTCTCATTACGACGGCTACAGGACAAGCTGGGCGAGACCGTGTGGAAGGCGCCCGAGATGGTGGACAGCCCCGGAATTGATCTGGACACCACCGAGCTCGAATCCATGTTCTCGCTGTCGCCGGACAAGGTACGGGCGCTCGATCGCTCGCCTAGCCCCACGTCCGAAGCACTAATCCTCGGCGTGCGCATGGAGCAGAAGGCCAAGGGCGAGCCCAAGCAGGAGAAAAAGGGCGGCATCCGCGGCAAGAAGCACTCTCCGTTGATGGAGCTGCTCAACCTGCAGAGGGTCAACAACATCGGTAGGCCACCAACCCCGTCTTTTCTCACACACGCGCAGCCAACAGCTCACCGCGCACACGGCGCACCATTGGCACAGGCATCCTGCTCTCCCAGTTCAAGGTGCCCCTCGAAGAGGTCATCGGCGCCATATGGCGGATGGACGAGAGCGCGCTCTCGCTCGAGAACCTCAAGGCCCTCCGCTACATCGCCCCCAAGGAAGACGAGGTTCGAGGCCTTCCCTGTTAACGCGCCAACCCCCCCCCCCCAGACTGCTCACCGCAACACCGGTGTGATGTTTAGATCAAGATTTTGAGGACTGTAGTCGGCAAGTTGGACATGAGCCTGCTCACCAAAGCCGAGCGGTTCCTGCTCATGGTAAGTTTCGTCGTTCTACTCCTACATCGCTCGACAACGCCCCGTTTTAACGCCAGCTTGCTCTTCTTCATTGTCATTTGTTGTGATCTGTTTGGTGAATGGCCAGCTGGTCGAGGTGCCTCGCCTGTCCCAGCGCCTCGAGTCGTTCCTGTGGAAGCGCCAGTTCCCCACCCTGCTGGCCGAGCTGGCGGCAGACACTGCGTGCCTCCTCATGGCCTGCGACGAGGTCAAGACGTCTAAGAAGCTCCCTCAGATCCTCAAGGTAAGCGTGCCCTCCGTACGGTAGGGGGTTGGGGTGCCACCGGTCACCGGCCGTTCAGTGGAGGCTAACATACGCGCGCGTCGTCAGATCGTGTTGACCATTGGCCAAGTGCTCAACAGAGATTCTTACCTTTTCAACTCCGACGGCTTCAAGCTCGAGTCTCTGATGCGAGTACGCCGCCACTGGCGACCTCGATCCCAGCTTGCATGCCCTGTGACGGATCGTGGCACAGGACTAACGGTCGATTGGGTTTTGTGCTCACAACTCAGTTGACCGAGACCAAGGGCAAGAACACCAAGTTCACAATCCTCCACTTCCTGAAGAAGGAGGTGCAGACCAAGAAGGAACACCTGCTCTCATTTTACGACGAGTTGCCCAACGTTGAAAAGGCCTCGAAGCGTACGTGTGTCTATCTTATTCGTTCCTTAGTCATGTGCGTGCGTGTGTGAGAGTGCCACACGACGCAAGCTCACGCCCTCGCTTGTCGCGGCCTGCAGTGTGCATGGAACACATCATCATGGAGGTGCAAAAGATCAAGAAGGACCTGACGCAGCTGGAACGGGAGCTCTCCACGAGGAGGGAGGAGCAGGAGAAGCTCGCGGCCTCGGGCCAGCAGCCATCAGCCCAGGAGGACCACTACTGCGAGCTCATGGGGGTAACGTTGCGCCCTGGTTTTGGTGGTTTGGCTTCAAGCGTCGCTGTCAGCTGACCAAGTACAAATCGCGCAGGCCTTCTTCGAGGATGCCAAGCTGCAGTTTGAGCGTCTGGCGTCTCAGGTCGACTCTGTACTGACCAAGTGGAACGAACTGGCCCGCTTCTATGGCGAGGTACACCTTCGCTTGGCCGCGTGGCGCAGTCAACTGTCCGTTGCCTACGACTTACCTCTCCTCTCTCGCCTTTGGGCACACAGGACGCCGACAAGGCCCCGCCGCAGCAGTTTTTCTCGTGCCTGCACCACTTTGCGCATCAGTTCCACTCGCTCAAGCTGCCTGCCGCTTTCCTCGAGGGCAAGGGCAAGTGAGGATGGCGCACCACCCATTGATACCTGTAGAAAGCACCAACCACTCAAACAGCCAATGCGCCCCCTTTGGAAGGGGGAGGTCAACAGTTGTTCGCATTGTGAGACCTGATGAAAGACAGAGCATTAAATAGTGTTCATGTTTGTTTGTGATCAAGACGCTCTCACCCTCACTCTGCGATCACTCACTCGCTTTCAAAATTGTGATCCAGCCATCCGTTGTTGGTGTGCTTCAGGTCTCGTGGAAGGATCGCTGTGGCACGTTCAGAGAGGGGCCGTTGATTGAGGAGGTGCCGTCGTCGGCGTTGACCAGTCGATACGGCCGCTCCCCTCGCCACCACATTTGAATGTCCTGTGCCGTGTTGTTTGTAAGGTGTCAGCAGTGGGCTGCCTTCGCGGCAGGTCTCTGCCCCATTAAGAGTAACACAATGAACCTTGGTCACGCCAGAGGTCAGGCCGTAGACGAACGCGTCGATCGCTCCCTGCAGCGGATACGACCACGACTACGGGAGTGCGTGGAGGGGAGGACGGGGTCAGCTCGCCGCTGCGGCTCGGTAGGGCTTGCGGAAAGCGAGGGGCGTACGCGACAGGCGACGAGGACGAAGATGGGCGGCAGCCAAATCTCGTAGACTCGGCTGATCGAGGGAAGAATCCACAAGACGATCGACGCGATGGGATAGATGAAGAGGGCTCGGGTGGTCTTCTTCCTTTGTATCTCCTCGGCCGATTCAGTGCCCGTCACTGTGGCCAATTAATTGCATGTTAAATTTCATTTTCACAAGAAGAATAAAGGGGAAAAAAGAAGTAATAATTGGCGCCAGCTACATTTGGACAGCGCCACGCATGCGCTGCAGACGAAATACCCGTGGAGTGCAACAGCCCCTTCTTTTTGGTGATGTGGGCGTCCTGTTTTCGGATGAAGATCCACACTCGGAGGTAGATCAAGATGATGATGCCGATGATCACCCACGATCTGCAACAACATTCGAGCATCCGAGCGTGAGGTTAAGCCCTAGAACAGAAGTGGTCGGGGGGGGGGGAGGAACGCACCCGATGTAGAGCAACACGAACCGGGCGTACTTTGGCTCGTCGGCCAGCCAACACCAACCGCCTGAGCTCAGGAAATATAGATGGACTTCGTTACAAACGAGCCGTGTTGACAAGAGAGAGAGAGAGAGAGAGGAGCAACCAACAGAACGACCACCGAAGCGTTGAATGAAAAGAAAAGGAAAGAGAGAGAGAGAACAAGCGACGACCAGCGGGAGGACGCACCGGCGGGCACGTATCTGAAGTCGTCCAGACCGACGAAGGGAAAGACGGCGAACATCGCGCCCCAGACCCACGCCGTGATCTAAGAGTAGGGAGGAGAGGGAGGAGGGTGAGAGGGAGGAGGCTTCGAGCACACGCGACGGAAACAGGTGCAGAGGAGAGGCAGCTGCATGCAGGGTTCCTACGTGGAGAGCGATTTCGACGGGGACGCTCATTTCCTGTCCTCGGACGGTGGCCGAGTAGATGAGGATGGAGATGATGAGAATGTACATGTTGGACGACTGCCCTCCGAACGTGATCGTCCAACCTGCCGAATTCAAGTGTGCTTGCCGTGAAGGGCTGTTCTGAAGAGTAGCAGCACCACAGCCCAGAGGTGGGGCGTGCAACGAACCTTGCATGTAGCACAGGGCGCCCGTGAACGTCCAGCCGGCCAGCCACGCCAACGCCCCGCTCGCCTGCACCACGATCGTGGGAAAAGGGAAGTGACAATTTTTAATAAGCCATTGCACGGTTCATGTTGGTAAAATAAATATAAATAAAGAAATAAATATAAAAAAGTGAAATGGCCATCATGGTCCACGAACCATGCATATGCCGAGGAGGAGGTCTACGAGGGTGAGGCCGACCACGAAACGCCAATACTGCAGGTCCAGCTTGCGAAAGAGGAGGGCCGAGGAGATGATGAACAGCGAACCCAAGATGGAAAGGCCGCCGCAAACCCCCGTCCCCACCATGAGGATGAACGTCTCGTCTTCGCTGAACCCCATATATCAGCTCCTCCCGTACTTCTTTTGCGTCGTGGGTACCCGTGCTTCGTTTTTTTTTTTTTTTTTGTTTTATATCTTTGATTATCGGTGGCCAATTACCGTTTGCGTGTGACGTCAGCAGCTCGTTGCCGATTCTCTCAACTCGTAAAATTTTCTCGGTTGTGTTGGCCTTTTTAAGGGAACAGAGTGACCGGGTAGCACGAATTGAAAGGCACAAACGCCACAACTACGCACCACCCACACATATCATGGAGAGCGACGACCTTGCCTTTGCGCTGTCCATGCAAAACCTCGGCAACGGCCGTGTGACACAAGAGGAGGTATTTATTCATTCTTCTACAATAATTGAACAATACGGCTAGCGCATTGGGCGTATTATCTTTTTATTCTTGCAAACTTTTATTTTTCCTTTCTACGCCCTATTTTGCTCCTTAAGATATTTCTATATATTCGTAAATATCCATAAAACGAGTTGTTCCGTCCTGAAATGCCAGGTGCAGGACGAGAGCACAGTAACTCTGGCACAAGAGATCAAGCGCCTGGCCGCCAAATACGGCCCAGCCCGCTTCACTGAAACCCTTCACGGGTTCAAGCTTGGCTTCGTGAGCGCGAATGGTGCCGCTCCTTCAACACGGTGCACGCGATCACGACAAGCTAACAAACTTGTCTTGTTGCAGTCAACTTGGTAGTGGAAGTAGAGCTGGACAGCATGATGTACCTCGACGAGGAGCCACCCTTGTTCAAGGTGGGTCTACGCCCTGTGCCACTACTCTCCCGCTGCGCT